>CALSCO010000774.1:0-13684 GCA_943704415.1 Parvularia atlantis | reverse complement strand
CCCGCCCGGTTCATGCACACGCCCCCCCAGCCGCCACAAGCGCATACCTGGTCTGCGCTCACGAGGAAGCTCTTCTGCACACCCTCCTCAAACGCCGTGGCCGTGCTGCCGCTCGACAGGCGCCGCAGCGTCGACTCGAGCAGCAGCGAGGCCGCGCCGTACGCCGACTCGGAGCCAACCTCCTGCCGCGCCGGTGAGCACGACAGCCCTGAACACTACAGCGGCGCCCGCACCTCGTTGTCAAAGAGCGCCGCGAGGCGGATCACGCTGTCGTGCGCGAGGTCGCCCGGCTCGCCGTCGCTTGCGCCGTCAACGCTGTTGATGAGCGCCTGACGATTGTGCGGGTGAGCTGCGTCGCCGTGGCACGCCACCGCGCACCTGCGTCGCCGCGTACGCATTGAAGAGGTTATCAAGGCGCGGCGCAAACACAAACTCGTCGTTGACGCCGCCGATCACGCCCGGCTGCGTGTCGTGCAGGCACAGCTCAAAGTCCATGATGTCGCCCGCTGTCGTGTGTGTGTGCATTAATGCGCGCACGGCAGGCCCAGGGAGGGGCCGCTCGCACGCACGCGTGCAGCCGAGCTCGGTGCTGAGTAGGTCCAGCAGCGGCGGGTGATGGCGCGCGGTCTTGTCCTTGTCCTTGACGCCCCTGCGCGCGGCGAGTCAGCGCGCGACGGGTTCGGGTGTGCGCACGGAGCCACACGACTTGGTGCGCGTCAGCCCGAGGATCGGCTTGAGCTCCGACTCGAGGTTGAACTTAAACCCGTCCGAGTTGACCGAGCGGTCGAGGTGGATCGCGAGCGTCGGGATGCGCAGGATCGGCCTGCGTGGCGTGTCAGCGCGCCCCTGCAGCAGCCACTTCTTCGCACGCACTTGTTCAGGCGCACTAGGCGGTGCGCGACCGTGCCGTCGGCCTGGTGCACCATCGCGCGGCCGGCGAGCGACAGGTCGCGGTCGAACCACGAGTGCCTTCAATGGCGCGTCAGCCGCTCGCATCCGATCGGGCTGAGGCGGCGCACCAGATGCCGCCGCCGTACAGCTCTACGCCGACCTGCATGAAGCCCTCGTTCTCGATCAGCGAGCGCGGCTTGACCTTGAGGCACGGGCTGTCGGTGTGCGCGCCGATGATGGCGAAGCCGTTGCCGGGCTTCTGCAGAAGCGTTCTTGTCGCGTCAGCCACCGGGCGACACCCCCCGCGCTGCGGGTGCAGCGTACAAAGCGGCCGCCGACGGCAAAGGCGACGAGCGTCGAGCGGTTGCGCGTGAAGAAGTACTTGCCGTTGGGGCGCACAGCCCACTCGTCGCGTTCCTTGAGCTGCAGCCACACGCAAGCAGCGTATCACACTTCCCGCGCCGCCCGTCGCCGCCGCGCAACACGCGCAACACGCGCCGCACGCACACACCTCGGCAAAGCCCGCCGCGACCAGCCGCCCGCGCGCCGCCTCGACCGCGTGGAACGGCGACGGCGCGCTGTTGACGAAGCGCAGCAGGTCCTCAGCCGCCGCGCGCACCGCCATGTTGCGATTTCCGTAAGCTGCGTCAGTGTGCACACGCGTGTCACTCAACCGGCAACCCTCGCCATGGGCGGACCCCAGACCCAGTCGGCCGCCTTCTCCGCGCCGCCGTCCTCGTACGCGGCGCCGCCGCCTGCGTACGCCTACGTCAGCGTCAACGCGCACGCGACCGTCGTGCCGCCGCCAACGACGAGCTACACCGTGCGCGGCGGGATGTACGCGGCCGGGTCGCCGCCGGAGCAGGTGGCGTTTCCGAGTCGCGCCTCCTCGCGCGACGCTGTCGCTCAACGGCGCGCGCGGCAGCACGACCCGCCCACGCCCGCGACGACGCGCGCCTACTGCCTCGCGCTGGCCGTGTTCCTCGCCTTCGTAACGGCGTACATCCTCTGCGCCGTGCTCGTGCCCTGGCCGAACCCGTACGGCACGTCGACAACGGTGCGGCCCAACACGCAGCTGCTGCTGCACGAGAGCGGGCGCTGGATCGAGAGCCTCGTGGCCATCTCGGCCGTGCGCTCGGGCGAGCTCATCACGTTTGCGTCCGAGCCGCGCCTGACCCAGCTGCTCGAGTGGACCGACCAGTTCAGCTTCCGCCCGTCCTACAACGCGCCTGTCGCGCGCCACGCCGACCTCAAGGCCGGCTCGGCCGTGCAGTACTCGTGGGACTGTGCGCTCTGCCGGCGCGCGTGCCACGCTTGGCTGAGCCGCCATCGCGTACACGCGCGCGCGCGCGCGCGCGCCCGTAGACAACGGAGGCTGCCCGATCGACTTTGTCGTCATCCGCGGCGCCGCCACCGCCACGGCCTACTTCAACCAGCAGCAGGTCTCGCCCGAGCTCACCCTGCGCTTCACGGGCTCGCAGCCCGTGCCGGCCTCCTTCGCGGTCGCGGCCGACGACACGTACGTGGCCGCCCATCGCCGGGCGCGCACCTCACACCGGCGCAGGTACTACTTCATCTTCAGCAATCCCGACTTGATGTGCTCGCCCTCGCGCGCGGGCCAGGCCACGCTCGACTATGCCGCGGTCTCGTACGACCTCAGCGGCGCGCTCGAGACGTGCTACGTCACCGTCACCACATGCACGCTGTACCTGCCCTACCCGGACGACCGCTGGTACCTGCTGCTGGCCCCGACGGACACGCAGGCCGACGTCGTCGTGTACTACTACACCTTTGGTCGCTGGTGCGCTGGCCGTGCCGCGCGCACGAGCGGGAGTGTGCTGACGCGCGCGCTCGTGCCCAGGTGGACCTACACGCTGCTGTACTCTGGCCTGTTCCTGGGCATGACGAGCTGCACGGGAATAATGTGCAAGCGCGCGAAGCGCATCCAGGAGGAGCAGCGCGCGCTGATGGGGCTCGGCGAGGCGCGCGCGCTGCTGCGATGACGCCGAAGCTGGCTGTCTGTACGTTGTCGCTCATGCCATGCGCCGCTGGTCCGGGGAAAACACAAAGCCAAAGTACTCGCAGCCGTCCGGCAGCTCGCCCAGCGCCCAGTCCGGCGTGGCCTCGCGCGCCTTGTGCACCTCGGCGTGGTCGACGTCAAACTCAGTGTTGATGCGCGCTCCGTCCGTCTTGCGTCCGCGCGCGTACTCGACAGCACAGTCAAACAGAAGCTCGGGCGCACGCTGCACGATCAGCGCGGGGTCGCAGGACCGGCCAATCACCCGCTCCATGGCACTCAGTCGCACGCGCCCACGTTGCCGGTCACGCCACGCGCCGTAGTGCGCGCAAAACAGGCGCGCGCAGTCGCTCAGCAGCGCATTGTCGACCGCGTGCCACGGCGTCACGACGATTGAGTTCATCAAAGATGGAATTCGCTCTAACTCTAACTTAACGGCGCCGCTCACGGCTGCGGCTCCTGCTGCGGCGGCCGTCGCGATCCCGGCTGCGGCTCCTGCTGCGGCGGCGGTCACGGTCGCGCTCCCGACTGCGGCTGCGGCTGCGGTCACGACCACGGTCGCGGTCGCGGTCACGGTTCCGGTCGCGGTCGCCGTCCTTCGCCTGCCACCACGATCGCTCAGAGCGGTGGCAGCGGGACACAGAGCGCCACGCACCGCCTTGTCGTCGTCCACCAGGTCGGCCCAAGCGTTCCAGCGCTCGTCGTCGCTCCCGCTCTCCTCCTCCTCCTCGTCCTCGTCGTGCTCGCCGCCCTTGGCCTTCTTGGCGGGAGCATCGGCGTCGGGCTTGCGCTCCGAGGTGGCCGCTGGCCGCCCCTCGTCGGCCGACGAGCTCGCGCTCTTGCGCCGGGGCTTGCGGCGCCGCCCAAATTCGTCGTACTCGTCGTCCGAGTCGCGCCGCTCGCGGTACTCGACGTTCTCGCGCTCGTTGAACCCGCCGCCGCGCCCCTCGCGCGTCTCGTCGACCGTGCCGGGCTTGTGCGCGTTGCACTGGTTGCACGTGTTGCGTCGCGCCCCTGTCGTCGCCGTGCGCGAGCGCGCGCTTGATCGAGGCTGCGACGCACAGTTAATGTTGCCGCAGCTGCGATCCGCGCGCATTCAGCCACTCGCGTGCCGCACACGGCGCGGCGCGGCAGGCCACGCACGACGAGCACTTCCAGTCGTTGGCCGCAAACAGCCCGCGCGACTTGGCCGCGGCGACGTCGCCGATCTCCACAGCGGCCTTGGGCGGCTTGGGCATGCCTGTCTGCACTTGTGCGTTCGATCTTACACAAATGAGCGTACATAGGAAGCGCGTCGCGTTCGACCTCGACGACGCGCCGAGCAGCGGCGGCGGCGACGGCGGCGCGTACGAACTGCCCGTGGCGACCGATGACTTCCGCCGGCGCGCCGATAGCGCGTTTGGGGCGTTGCGGACGAGCGGGGCGAGCGACAACGTGCACGCGCGCGCCGCGGCCCGCGCCGATGCCAACGAGCGCGCCGAGCGCGAGCACGAGCGCGACGAGCCGGTCGAGCCGATGCACACGCGGCGCGACGACGCGGACCTGCGCGACGCGATCGATATGCACATGAACGATTCGGACGACTCGGGCGACGACAACGACGATGCTGACGCCGAAGCGCCATCAGCAGCCGCGCCCGCGCCGTCCGCCGTCTCGCGACGCGCACCGCCGGCACGCGCGAGTGTGCCGCAGCACGTGCGTACACCGCCGTGACGCGCCGCACGCCGCGCTGATGCAATGCGTGCGCGCGCAGGTGCTGCACCCGGAGCGCTACACCAAGTACAGCCTCGAGGACGTCGAGACGGACGCGCACGCTGAGCGCGCCTCGGCGCTCTCGTTCCTGACCCAGCTGCGCGAGTGCCGCAGCGCCGAGGCGCGGACGGACGGCGAGGACGACAACGGCGGCGCGATGGAGCGCGAGGCACGGCGCACTGCCGCAGCGGCCGCGACCAAGGGGCGGCGCGGGCCGTCGTCGTCCGCCCGGCCGAGTGGCAAGATAGGGGCGTGGCGCGCGCACATGGACAGCGACGACGGCGCCGAGAGCGGCTCGCGACTGAGCAGGGACGGGGACGGGGAAGGGGAAGAAGACGAGATGACTTTGTGAGCACCGATCGCGATGCTGCCCGTGCGCGCCGAGTGCGTCGCTCTGCCACCGTGCCCGATGCGAGCCTCGCCGACGTGCCTCGCCCTGCACGCGCATCGCAGGTTCCTCCGCCCGCCCGCGCCGCCGCCGAGCGCCCCGCTGGCCGTCGCGAGCGAGGAGGACCGCCACGTGGGGCCGCCGCACGGCGAGCGCCTGCGCGGGCAGAACAAGCACCGGCCGCGCACGATCATGCGCGACGAGCAGTCGCTGTGCCAGGCCGTGGCCATGGGCGAGCCGTGCGCGTACGGCGAGGGTTGCCGCTTCAACCACGACGTCGCACTGTACCTCGTCAGCAAAGAGCCGGACCTCGGCGAGCGCTGCGTGCTCTTCGACCGCCTCGGCCGGTGTGGCTTGACCAGTCCCGCTCGTGATCGCCGTGCTGAGCGGGCGACGCAGATGCCCCTTCGGCTACCGCTGCCGCTTCCTCGCCGCGCACCTCGACGCTGACGGCAAGTTGGCCGCGCGAGGCAACGTGCGCATTGCGCCGCATCGACCGATCGCACCCGGCTGACGGCGGCGGCGGCGGCGGCGCGCAGTACCAGCCGTACGCGCGCGGCGAGTCGTTCCACATGCTGTCGCCCGAGCTGCAAAAGCATCTGCAGCGCAACACGGTGCGCGCGCATCGCCTCGTTGCGCTAATGCTGATCGACGCGGCCGCAGTACCCGTTCCCGCGCAGCGCCCGCGCGTGTGCCGAGCTCGGCCTGCCGTGGACGTACAAGGCGCCCAGCAAGAAGCGGCGTCGCGAGGGTGAGGGTGAGGGCAAGGGCGAGGGCGAGGACGAGGGCGAGGACGAGGGCGAACGCGGTGCTGCGGACGATGTCGCGGACAAAGCCGGCGGCGCGGACGAGACGGCGGGGGAGACTGCGGCTGCGGATGAGCCGGCCGCGCCTGTCGCAACGGCAGCAGCAGACGCATCGTCGGTGCAAGAAGACGGGCCTCCAGACGTCCCGCTGCGCAATGTCGAAAAGAAGCAGGCACGCCTCAGTCCCAACACCCAGCACGCCTCGCACCGCCCGCTCACCTAGTACTGACGGCCGGTGGCAGATCGACTTCCGCGGCAAGCTGTACCTGGCGCCGCTGACCACGGTCGGCAACCTGCCCTTCCGCCGCATCTGCAAGGCGTTCGGCGTGGACATCACCTGCGGCGAGATGGCCGTGGCGCAGAACGTCAACCTTGTGCGCCCACGCGCGGCGTCGTACCCGCTCGCTCTGACGGCGCGCAACAACAGGGCACGCGGTCCGAGTGGGCGCTGCTGCGGCGACACGAGTCCGAGGACCTCTTTGGCGTGCAGGCACGACAACGCGCTGCTGCGGCCGCCGTCGCGTTGATGCCTTCGCCGGCCCCGCAGATTGCCGGCGGCTTCCCAGACAGCATGATGCGCTGCGCCGAGATTATCAACGAGCACGTCGACTGCGACTTTGTCGACATCAACATGGTGCGCGCACGCCCTCTGGCCGTTTCGGGCTCGTGCTCACGCGGGTGTGCAGGGCTGCCCGATAGGTCCGCGTGACCTGCGGGCGTCTCTGGCGGCTGACGCACGCGCGCCGCAGACATGGCCATCGCCTCCGGGTACGGCAGCGCGCTGCTGAAGCGCGAGAAACGTCTCAAGGAGATCGTGGCGGGCATGCTCAAGGTTGCGCGCGACCCATGAACGCTGTGCGGCATTGCTGAGCTGCCGCGCAGGTGCTCGACAAGCCGCTGACCGTCAAGCTGCGTACGGGCTACGCCACCGAGCGCCCGATCGCGCACAAGCTGCTGCCGGAGCTGCGCGACATGGGCATTGTGGCCGCGACGGTGCGCAGAGGCAGCCACAATGCGCGCCTTGCTCACCGCTTCTGCTCTCCAGCTGCATGGGCGCAGCAAGCAGCAGCACTACAGTGCGTCTGCCGACTGGGACTACATTCGCCAGTGCGCTGCGGCGGCCGACCCGCTGCCGCTGTTTGGCAACGGCGACGTGATGTCACACGACGACTACGAGCGCAGCCTGGCGGGCGGGAGTGTGGCCGGGGTGATGATCGCGCGGTGCGTGCAGTCATCGGCCGGGCACGCGGACGCGCTGACAGCGTGCGCGGCAGCGGCGCGCTGATCAAGCCGTGGGTGTTCACCGAGATCAAGGAGCGCCGCCTGTGGGATATCTCGGCGTCGGAGCGCTTCGACATGCTGCGCACGTTCTGCAACCACGGGCTGGAGCACTGGGGCAGCGATACGCAGGGCGTCAACAAGACGCGGCGCTTCCTGCTCGAGTGGCAGTCGTTCCTGCACCGCTACGTGCCGGTGGGCGTGCTCGAGCGCGTGCCGCAGGTGCGCGCGGGCCTCGTGGGTGCGCGACACTGACACGCACCACATACAGCGCATGAACGACCGCGCCCCGCCGTTCGTCGGCCGTAACGACCTTGAGACGCTGATGGCGAGCCCGCTGTCGGACGACTGGATCAAGCTGAGGTGCGCCACCTCTGCGTGCCCACGACCGCTGACGCGACCGAACACACGCAGCGAGATGCTCCTCGGCAAGGCGCCCCCGAGCTTCGTCTTCAAGCCCAAGCACAAGGCCAACACGTCCGAGCTTGTCATGGCCCGCGAGCAGGCAGGGATGACTGCGCATGTACGGAGCGCATTTGCCATCAAACGTGACGGATGCACGGCGTGCGACGTGGCGCGGCGCCGGAGCAGGACGCGGCGCGGCGCGCGGCCGAGCGGGCGCGCATCGAGCAGTACGGCGTGCAGGTGGCCGCGATGGTCGAGCGGGTGCGCGCCCGTGTCCGCGTGGGCGGGAAAGATGCGACGCGGCTGACGTGCGATGGGCCAGCGTCGCGCGGGTGATCTCGGCGTCGAGCAGCTCGAGGCGACGGCGCGCATCCTCGAGGTCAACCCGGACCACTACACCGTGTGGAACTACCGCAAGGAGATCCTTGTGCACCAGCAGCAGCAGCTGTGCGTGCCCCGTGCGCGCCCGCGACTCGCGGCTCATGATGCGCGCGGGCGCTGTCAGCCCGAGCGATCAGTTCCGCGCGCTCTGCGCACGCGAGCTCAAGGTCGTCGAGCAGGCCATCCGCGCGCACCCCAAGTCGTATTGGGTGTGGCACCAGGTGCGCCGGGCTGCGTCTCTGGCCCCGTGCGTGCGGCGATGCTGACCGCGTCGTGTCAGCGTGTCTGGGTGCTCGACCGCATGCCGAGCCCAGACTGGCGCGTCGAGCTCGGCCTGTGCAACCTCATGCTCGACCTCGACAAGCGCAACTGTGCGTGTGGCTGCAGCGGGTCGGTCGCGCCCTCGGCTCACGCTACGCGCAGTCCACTGCTGGGATTTTCGGCGCCACGTCTGCGCCAAGATCGGCCGGCAGGACAAGGACGAGTTCGACTACACCCTCAGCAAGATCAACCAGCAGTTCTCCAACTATTCGGCCTGGCACCTGCGCAGCGAGCTGCTGCCGCGCATCTTCCCGGCCGGCGCCGAGATGGACGCGGCGCTCGCGACCGGTGCGGCCTTTCTGTCCGCTGCAAAACAGGCCGACAAACCCGCGCAGAGTTCAAGCTCGTCACAGACGCCACGTTCACGTCGCCCGAGGACCAGAGCGCGTGGCTGTACCAACGCTGGCTGATCGGGAAGAGTGCGTGGCCGTGCGCGTGCGCCGCGAGACGCTGACCGTGAACGAGCGCAGACTTCCAGGCGACGCGGCTGCTCGCCGTGATATTTGACGAGCGCGTGTCGACCGTCGCCGTCGTGTTCTCAAACCCGGTGCAGCTTGCGGCCACGCGCGACGCGTACGTCTTTGGCCGCGACCCGGAACGGCCCCTGGATGGCCACTGGCACCCGTCGCACGCGAGCGCCAAGCACCCGTCGCATGTGCACGTGCGCGACGAGGCAATGCGCAGCGATGTGTCCAGCCTCACTCACACCCGCACGCGCCAGCTGTTTGCGCCCAAGATGCCGCTGGACGGGACCCTGACCGTGCGCATCGCACCCGGCGAGCTGATCGTGCGCCACGAGGCCGAGACGCCCGCACACACGCTCGAGCTCGCGTCTCTGCCTGCCGCAGCGGATGGCGTGGCCGTCGAGCTTGGCGGTCCGTCGGCCCGGCCGCGGGACTCGGCCAAGCTCGTGCACGCGCGGCCCGTGAACGCGAACGAGCGCGCGTTGCGCACCGCGCTTGGCACGGTGGAGGAGCTGATCACGCTCGAGCCCGAGGCCAAGTGTGCGTGGTGGCTGTCGTGCGGCGAGCGCTTTGCCTCACGCGATGCGCACAGGGCCGTTGCTGAGCTCGGTGCTGCTCATGCGCGACCTGGTCCAGCCGGAGCTCGACAGCAGGGTGCACGAGCGCCTGGAGAAGCTCGCAGTGGTCGACGCCGACCGCGCCGCGTACTACAGCGACCTGCGTGCGCGCTCGACACCACGCGCGCCCGCGCGCACAGTTGTGCCTCACCCCGTCCGTGACCCGCTCGCAGGCAGCAAGTTCGAGTGGGAGGACGCGCTCGCCGAGCTGTTTGACGGCGCGACCGGGCAGCTGCAGCTGGTCCGCACGCACGTGTTTTTTGGCCATCGCGGTCCGCTCACCCGCACCGCGCTGCAGATCGCGTCGGCCAAGGTGCACCTGCGTGCGACCGCGCTGTGGAGCGCGCACTGCCTGGCGAGCGCCCGCGCGATCGACCTGTCCGGCAACCGGCTGCGTTCCCTGCAAGGTGCCGTGCGCGCGCACTGTGCATGTGCCCGTGACTTGACGTGCATGCGTTGCAGGCGCGCACTGCTGGGCGATGCTGGAGAAGCTCAACCTAGACGGCAACGAGCTCGCGGCGCTGTCGGACGACCTCGGCCAGCTGCGGCACCTGCGCACGCTGCACCTGCGCAACAACCGTGCGCGGACACTCATGCGCTGCTGCGCTCGCGGTTGAGCGGTTTCGCAGGGCTCGCCGACGTCGACGACCTGCACGTGCTCGCGTGCTGTCAGTCGCTGCGCTCACTCGACATCGCCGGCAACCCCCTGTGCGCCGCGTCCGACCACGCCGCGCGCGTGTGGGCGCTCATGCCGCAGCTGGACACGCTCGACGGCCGCGAGGAGTGAGCACGCGATGGTACAGGCAAGAAAACAATGAGAATAGATCAGTTGAGCTCCTTGGACGCCTCGCAGCGGTAGCTCGCTTTGAAGAGCTCGTCGGCGTTGAGCGTGACAATGCCGTGCCGGAACCAGTGCATCAGGCGCACGTCCGGCACAAGCGTGTAGTTGTATCCCTGCGGCGGCGTCAGCGCGGCTTGCAGTACACGCGGCCTGCGGCGTGCCTGGAACTTGACGACGGACTCGAGCAGCCGCGCGATGCGCCGCATCTTGTAGAAATTGACGCGCCCGTTCGACATGACCGTCGGGCCCTCCTCGGCGAACGTGAGGTCGCTGCCGCGCGCGTCAGCAACCAGAGCGTCCGCCCATGCTTCATCGACGCGGCACCTCATAAACATGCCCATGTACGGCAGCAGCGGCGGCATGGCCTCGCGCACGACCGTCCGGTACGCCTTCCAGTTGTCGTTGGACTGGATCATCGTGTTGAGCTCCTGCGGCACCGCGCGCGGGGTGCTTAGTCACAGCTGCAGCGCGGCCAGACGCGCCGCACCTCAAACACGTGCTTGTACTTGGTCGGCAGGCTGTTCCACGTCCTCGTCAGGCGCGACACCGACGCCGCGTTGAGCCCCGCCATGATCTCAAACACCGTGTTGAGGTTGTTCCACGAGCGGCTGGCGACGCGTGTGAGCAGGCACGACCAGCGCATGGAGGCGAGCCGGCGCACCACAGCTTGGCGATCTTGAGGAACTGCTTCAGGACGGCCACACGCAGGCGCAGGTTGCCCGCCAGGCACACCTCGGTCGCGACCCACGACGCCATACGGTTGAACCAGTTGATAAACTGCCGGCCGAGCGACGGTCAGCCTGCGACAGACGCACGCCAGCGCCCCGCGAACCGTAAGCAGGTTCGGCACGCTCTCGGCCGGGTTGCCGCCCTTGGCCCAGCGCTGCGCCAGCAGCTCCTGGATCTCGATGCGCTTGTACATTTCCATCTGCGCGACGCGGCGGCGGCGTCAGCGGTGCACCGCTGGCAGCACGCGCAGAGTGCGCACCTCCAGGATCGTCAGCTGCTTGGCCACGTCGTCGGCCTTGTGGTCCAGCAGCGACATGCTCATCACGCGCTTGAGCTCCTTCGACGAGATCGGCGGCGCTGCAGACTGCGCGTGAACACATCGCCAAGCTGCAGCGCAGGCACACGCGCGCGCACCGCCAAAGGACGTGTCGTCCGAGTAGATCGCGCCAAACTTGGCCGTGCGCCGCCGCGACAGCTTCTGGTTGGCCACGAGCTCGAGGATCGACTGCGCAAACCGACTGCGGTGGCGCGCCTCAGCACCACTGGCACTGCAGACGAGGTCCCACACCTGGTCGAGTCGTTCGCCTGGACGACGCGCTGCGCAAACGCCTCGCACGCCGCCAGCAGCTCGCTGTCGGACGCAAAGTCGAAAAAGTGCCGCACGACCCACTTGCGCAGGGCGTTGAGCACGCGCGCCTGCACCAGCGTCCGCCAGTCGCGCTCCTGCGAGTGCCACGGCAGCGCGTTTGTCTCGCCCGGCTGCCGCCCGTACGCGTCGAAGCGCTTGATGAGCAGGCGCAGCAGCTCGGACGGTGTGGTGAAGTAGCGGAAGGTGTAGAGGAACTGCGCGCGACGAACGTCAAAGTGCAGAGCAAGCGACAGGCCCGCCGCACCTCGTGCACGTAGTCGACGTCGGTCTCTGTCACGGTTGCGAGGCGGTTCACAAGCCCCTCGAGCGTGCCCTCGCTCACGGCCTCGCGCCCGTCTTCGTTCACTGCCAGCGGCACCGTGATCAGAGTGTGCCTTTACGGCCCACCAGCAGCGGCCCGCACCGGTCTCAACGTCTGCCTGCGGCTCTTCCGGCCCAGGCATGGACGACACGCTGCGCTGCAGCTCGAGGATGTGCATCGACATGGTGCTCCCGGCTGCGAGCGGCGCGGGCTGAGTGCGCGGCAAGCCGTCGCCATGACGCAGCACGCACCGTTGTCGCTTAGCGCAGGCAAGAACTCGCGCGACTGCGATCGTGAGAACGACACGCTCGCTGCGGACGACTGGTCGCCGCTGCGTCGCGAGCGTGAGACGGCGAGCGACCGAGGGGCGCGCCCCGTACCGCGGCGACGGGTCGGGCGACTCGCGCCGCACATCGGAGCCGGCGTACTTGCCCGCCGACCAGCTGCGGCGCCGGCTTCAGCGCCGTGCACGTGACGTGCGACTGCGCACGCACCTCGCGTCGAGCACAGCGAGTGCGCCGATCGAGCGGCTGCGCGGCGGCTTGGTGCCGTCGGCCACCTCGCGCCTGATCGCCAGCTGGCTGATCTCGTCGTCGTCCGACGAGTCCTCCTCCTCGTCCTCCTCCTTGTCGTTGTTGTCGGGTGCCGCGTGCACCGCCGTGCGCAGGTTGGTCGACTGGGACGGGTCGTCAGCGCTGCGCGCGGCAAGAACAGCAAAGCGCAAGCACCTTGGTCGGCACGCCGTGCAGCGCGCGGTAGTCGCTCGAGCCGTTGCGCGAGTGCGTCGGGCTTGCGCTGCAGCACAGAGACGCGTCAGCAGCAGGCGCAGGATGCGCGCGCGCGCAGAGGCACGCACACGGCGCTGGGTACTGCGGATGCTGCGCGGCTCAGGTTGAACCGCTTAAGCGAGAGCCGTCGCGGGCCGAACGGCGAGGCGGCGCTGGGCGCGGCGGCGGCGGGCGCAGCGGCTGCGCCGGGCGTGACCGTGTTCTGCAGCGCGTTGGTCGACCAGTTGAGCGCGTAGAGCGAGAGTGTGCTGCCACGAGCAACATCAGACGCGCAAGAGAGGGCGAGCCGGGCGATCGCGCACCTCGTCGGCACCTGCGTTGGCGAGTAGCCGAACGGCGACGGCGCCTGGATGTGCTGCGCCAGCGCACTCGTCAAGATGGCCGGCGGGGCGGCGGGGCGGTGCCTGCGATCGGGGGGTCAACGAGGGCAGATCGCGCACATCGCACGGTCCGGCGCACCCGGGCTGCTGGAAGAACGCCGTCGTCATCAAGTCTTCGGTCGACGTGGTCTTGGCGCCGAGCTTGGCGGGCGGCGGCTTCTTGCTGGCGGGGGCCGGGGCGCCGGTCAGCCGCGTCTTCGCCTCGCGGTTGACGCACGTGGCGGCGACGTCGGCGGCGGCGTCGACGACCTTGCGCGTTGACAGCGCGGCCGGGGCGAGCTGGTGCACCTTGCTGTTCTTGCGCCGCAGCTCGGTCAGGTGCACCTCGCTCGACGGCGAGCCCAGCAGCGACGACGACGACGACGACGCCGACGCAGACGCCGCGGCTGACGCCATGGGAAGGTGAAACGCGCCTGTGACGGCCGGCGTTTTTCTGCGGAGCGGAGCAAACGCGCGCGCTGTCAGGGGGGGCAACGCCGTGCGCAGGCGAGCGAGCGAGCGAGCAGTGTGCCCTGTGCGGGGCGGCAGCCGGAGGGGCGGCAGCGAGCGAGAGCGGTTTGAGACACCAATCACCGCAAAACACAGAGGGTGCCAGCAAGAGAGACGGCAGACCAGAGTAGCGGGCACAAAACACGCGAGCCTCGGTGCGGGGCGGGGCGGTGTGCACAGGGGGGGG
>CALSCO010000771.1:0-11582 GCA_943704415.1 Parvularia atlantis | reverse complement strand
GCGGCGGGGGCGGGGGCGGCGGCGACCCGCTCGACATCGCGTTGGCCATGCTCAGCGTGTCGGCGAGCATGTTGTCGATCTCGTTTTGCAGGTCCGCGGCCTGCGTGTCGAAGCTGCTCCGGGCCGCAGTCTGCCCGCGCACGCTGCCGATCTTGCCCGGCGAGCCCTTGACTGTGCCCTTGGCAGGCGCGCCCGGCGGCGGCGGCGGCGCGGGGCCGCGGACGGTGCCCTTGCCGGGCGCGGCGGGCGGTGGTGGCGGCGGCAGCTCCTGCGCCGGCGGTGCGCCCTTGACGGTGCCCTTGCCGGGCGGCGGCGGCGGGGCGGCACCACGGACGGTGCCCTTGCCCGGCGCGGCGGACGGTGGTGGCGGAGGAAGCTCTTGTGTCGGCGGCGCGCCCTTGATGGTGCCCTTGCCCGAGGACGGCGGCGGCGGCGGAGGCAGCGTACTTGTCGAGATCGGCGGCGACGGCAGCGCACCCGACGGCGGCCCGCTCATCGGCGGTGGCGGCGGCGGGAGCGTGCTGGGCGGCGGGCCCATTGGCGGCGGTGGCAGAGGCGGCGGTGGCGGCGGCCCCACGCGCGCCCCGCCGCTGAAGAAGAGCGTCACGTCGGCCTGGAGGTCACTCTCGGCCACGTTGAGCCCCGGCAGCTCGGCGATGGGCACGGCGCTGTGAGCGGCGGCGCCGGGCGGTGGCGGCGGTGGTGGTGGTGGTGGTGGTGGCGGCGGGCCGGTCATGTCGATCATGGGCACGCTCGGGCCGGCGCTCTTAGGCTCGTCGCCGATGAGCTCGGCCAGCTCGGCCGGGAGCTCGACGTCGATCTTCACGTCCACGTCAAACTCGTCCTTGACCGCGAGCGAGACGACCTCGGTCTCGGCGCGCGGCGTCTGCGGATGCGAGTGCGAGCCGTCCTTGGCGTCCCCGTCGGGCGCAGTCTCCTCTGACGCCTCGCCCTCGACCGGCCCATCGTCCTCGATCTCGGCCCCGCCGACGTGCTCGATCTGCTCGGCGTCGCCCTGCATCGTCGCCAGGTGCACCTCCATCTTGGACAGCACGTCAAACACGAGGTCGTTGCCGCGCAGAACGATCTCTGCGCGTGGCACAGGCCGGGTCAGCAGAGGCACCAGAGAGCGGCAGATACGCGAGCGCGCCTTTGCCATCGCACGTGGCCACGAGGGTGTAGCCGGCCACGATGGACGTCTTCTTGTGCTGCAGCACCATCTGCCAGCGCGTGCGTGTCACGTCACGCCAGCGCACTCCTGCCGCGTCGCACGCCGCACCTGCATGAGCTCAAACGCCGTGGTCGACGAGTGGCTGGCCACGATCGTGCGCGCGCCGTCGTACGAGTGCACGTCGAGCACGAGCGGCGCTTCAGCCTGCGCGCCGCAAGCACCCGAACCGTCAACAGCGTCACACTTGCCGCCAAGCGCGTCGCGCACCAGGATCGCGTTGAGCTCGAGCGACGTCAGACGCTCGCGCCGCCCGCCGTGGAACTTGCACAGCCAGAAGCGCTGCTGCAGCCCAGGCGACATCTCCGACGGGGCTGGGCGCGCGCGCGGGGTGAGGCGGGCCCGAGGCGCGTGCGTTCTGCGTCGGCGCGCACCCTCATTCACAATGTAGTTGAGCAGGTGCGGGAAGAGCGTGCGCGAGGGCGCGAAGATTGAGACGAAGACGTTGACGATGGTCCACGCGCGCGCGAGCACGGCTCTGTTGCGCGGCAGCGCCCGTCAGCATCCCTACGAGCCGCGCCCGCCAGGGCCACGCACGAGTTGTTGTTGAAGTACGTCAGCTTGATCGCCTGGCAGATGGCCTCGTCGCGCAGCTCGGGCTTGTCCTTCACGCGCGACAAGATAAAGTTGATCAGGCGCAACTGGTACGCCGGCGTGAGCGTCGGCTCGTGCGCAAACTTGCAGATGGTCTGGGCGTGCGCGCGCGTGCGACGCGTCGGCTCTTGCGCCATGCGTCGCGTGGCACGACGGCTCGCACCAGGTTGATCGTCACGGCAGTGAGCGACTGCTCGTCCACCAGGCGCAGCAGGGACGCCTCGATCGGCGTCTCTGAGTACGCCGGCGACATGCCCTCGCGGAAGTAGACGCGCGCAAACTTGCTGTAGGTGCTGCCGCTGCAGTCGGCGCCCAGGATCTGCGCCGCTATGCAGGTCAGCACTGCCGCACCATGGAGTGGGCGACCGATCACCTTGGCCGACTCGCGCCACGCGTGCGGCGCGCCCGACGCCGCAAGCGTCTTGAGCAGTTTCTCGTACTGCGAGGTCGCCATCGACAGCTCATCGCGCGCGAGCACGGGCACCGTCCACGCGCCCGAGACCTCGGCGGCGGCAGGGCTCGGCGCGACCTGCCGCACGCACACACGAAGACGTCAGTCGCGGCGTGCGTTCGGCTCGTGCGTCCGCCTGCGCACCTGGAACGCCTTCTCGAGCATGATCTGCTCCTGCGTCTCTGGCGGCACCTTGTACAGGCTCGAGCCGGCCATGCTGCGACGCTTCTTTTTCGGCAGCACAGTGGTCCGGCCGGCCTTCTTGAGCAGCTGCGCGTGCGTCCAAGCCAGTCAGCCACATCCGCCACGCGCAGGCTGCCGGACGCACCCGTTTCGTGGCGCGGTCAATGCGCTTGGAGGTGTTGGCCTCGCGCTCGCGCTCCGTCTGCTCCAGGTAGCGGATGAGCTCCTCCTCCTTCCGCCGCAGCTCCTCGTCCTCGTCGTCGTCGGCGGGCGTGGGCACCTCGCCCCGCTCGGCGTCCTCCTTGCGCTTGCGCCTTTGGTGCACACGTTAGCACCGGTCGCGCCGCGTGAGCGAACGGACTCGGCAGCCTCGTGCTCGGCGCGGATCCGCGCGAGCTCTTCCTCGGCCTTGCGCCGCGCGGCCTCCTCCTCCTCGCGCTTGCGCCGCGCCTCCTCCTGCGGCGGCTGTTCAGCACGCGCACCGCACCCGTCGCCAGCCCCGCACGCACCTCCTTCTTGCGCAGGTGCTCGGCCCAGATCGGCTTCCACTTGCGGCGCTCACGCACACCACGCAGCACTGCATCGCAAAGCGTCAAACACGCGCGGCACAGGCGCGCCACACGCACCGGCCTGCATCTTGATCAGGATGCGCCTGATGTGCACGTAGCGGCGGCGGTACAGGTGCGCGCGCACGACTGCACGGACGCACGTCAGCGTGCCGCTGTCGGCTTCGGCTCAGGCGCGCGCGCACCCTTCTGCACGGTGATGACCAGCTTGCGCGTGCGCTTGTAGCTGATCATGCACAGGAACATGCGCACGTTCTTCTGCAGGTTGACGACAAACTTGACCAGGTTCTTGTTGCGCTCCTCTGCGCGACGTGCAGCCCGCCGCGTCAGCTAGCGCGCGTCGCCGGCAGCGCACGCCACCTTCGAGCTTGTTCTCGACTGCGTTGCGCAGGAAGAGCTTGGTCTTGCCCATCTGATAGTCGTCCTTGTTCTTCCACACCCTGCCGCCGCGGTCGCCGCCACCGCCGCCTGGTCAGCGATGCCGCGAGTGCGAGCTAGCAGCATCGAACGCACTTTGCGACGATGGACGACGTCGCACGCTTGATGTCGGCCTCGTTGAGCTTGTCGGCCAGGACCTTGTATCTGCGCGGCGGCACAGCGCGTCACAAAGGCCGGAGGAGGGGCGCCGCGCACGCTCGCGCACCGGAAGAAAAAGTCCTTGTACGCAATGCGCACGGGGTAGCCGGCGCGGCGGATGCGGATCGTCTGCGCGCGCGCCCAGGGCTGAGCACGGCGTGGACCGGCTCCCGGCGGCCCGGCGCCGCACCTCGAGCATGCCCGAGTAGCGCAGCTGAGTGAGCACGAGGTCCACGTCAAACTCATCGGGCGACTTGTTCTTGTTGGGCTTGATGCAGCGCACGAAAAACGGGTTGCAGTTGGACATGGCCGTGATGAGGTCGGTGAGCGACAGCTGCGTGCGCGGCGTCGCGTGTCGGCGGCGGAATCGGTCGTGCGCCGGCAAGGACGCACGTGAAACTGGCTGCCGACCGTCGGGATCTTGTTGGCCGACTTTTTGCGGCTGAGCGTGTCGCGGCTCATGGTGCCGTACGAGCCGCCCGATCCGGACGACTGCAGGCTCTCGACGCTGCCGCGGCGCTCGCTGCGGCGCGCGTGCCCCGGCCCGTCAGTTGCGCGCTGCGCTGCCACGCCGCAGACTGCGGGCACGCACCCGAGCTCGCCGCCGCCCGAGCTCGTGTCCATCTCAAACAGCTGCACGATGAACCGCTTGGTCGACTTGAGCATGACGCCGATCAGGTCCTCGCGCAGCGTGTCGCGGTTCTTCTCGAGGAAGCCGTTGATCTGGTACGAGACCTGTCGACGGCGAGCGGGCGCGTGTGAGCGCTGGCGCGCGGCACGGCAGGCCGGTCGCGCACCGAGCCCGCGTAGTGCTTGATCGCAAACATGTCGTCACTCAGCTTGGGCTTCTCAAAGTACTTGTGCGCCTTGTGGTTGTTGACAAACTTCTCGAGCAGCGACTTGTCCGTGGCCTTCGGAAAGTTACTCTCTTCGTCCAGCAGCCACACGAGGCCGACCGGTTTCTGCGCGCGCGCACGGCCGCGCTGAGCACGCGGCGGAGCGCGTGTGGGGGCCGGACACGCGTACCTTGGCGATCAGGTCGAGGCAGTCCTGGTTGTCGACGAAGGCGATCTTCTCCCAGTTGATGCCCTCCTTGTTGTACTCCTCCTGCTCGAGCTTGAAGATGTGCTGGTTGAAGTAGAACTGGAGCTTCTCGTTGGCGTAGTTGATGCAGAACTGCTCAAACGAGTTCTCGGCAAAGTCCTCAAAGCCGAAGATGTCGAGTACGCCCACAAACGGGAGGTCGCCCTGGTGCGCGGTTCTATGTCAGCACGCGAGCCTCGAGCACCGCTGCTGCAGGCACCTTCTTGCAGATTGTGTCGTTGATCGAGCGCAGGATGTACGAGAACATGCGGCCGTACAGCGCCTTGGACAGGGCGTCCTTCGAGTCGCGCGCCTGCACCGGGGCCCTCAGCAAGGGGCAACCTACCGCGCCCAGGCCGCCCACCGCACCTGGTGCACGTTGATCGGCGTCGTGAACGTCTCGCCGCGTTGCGTCAGGGAGCGCGTCGTGAGGCCGGCCACGAGTGCGTCGGCGTCGACACCGAGCAGCTGCGCGACAAACTTCATGTCTGCGCCGGCATGCAGGCCTCAGCGCCGGCTGCACCACCCAGCACTCCCCGCCACAAGTGCCGCACCGTCAATGCTGGACACGGCCGACGCGTCGCCGGCCACGTTCGAGTTCTCCACCTTGTTGAACTTAGTGTTGCCGAGGTGGAGGATCGCGGCCAGAACCTCGAAGATCGCATCCTCAAAGCTGGTGAAGTTGAGCACCTTCATGGCGGCCTGCGGAGACGGGCGCGGCGCGTCAGCGCGCGCTCGCCAGCCCGAGGCGCATGACAGCACGCGCCTTGATCTTCTCGTAGTCGCCGGCGTCGTCGATGCGCGGCACCTTGATGCACCCGCTCTGGTTGAGGTAGTGGTAGTCGGTCGGGTTCTTGAGCCGCAGCTTCTCCTTCTCGGTCTTGGACATGCCCGCAAACATGCAGTAGAAGACGTGGTAGTTGCGCTCATCTGTCGACTGGTGCACGATGCGCGAGCGCTCGAGCAGGTCTGCGCGCATACGCAGGCGTCAGCGCAGGTGCAGCGACACGACACGATGCGCGTCGGGAGCGAGGAAGAAGAGAGAAGGAGAAAGAGGATGATCTTGCCCGTTGATTGACGCCTCGCAGGCCATTCCGTCGGAACGGCGCGCCCAGAGGTAACACGGCGGGGCTTTCGCAGCGACAGCAGCGGGAGGAGCACACGCCGGCACCCGTACGCACAGTCAAGGATGCGCGCGCCCTGGATCGAGCCGTCGCGGCCAAACTGCACCTCGATGAACTTGCCCTGCACGCGCGCGCACAGCCCGGGGGCGTCAGCACCGTGCGCAGCTGGCAGGGGCCACGCACGAAGCGCGACGAGTTGTCGTTCCGCACGGTCTTGGCGTTGCCGAACGCCTCCATGATCGGGCTGGCCTCGAGGATCTGCTCCTGCACGAGCGACTGCCGCGTCGACAGCGCCGTGAAGTTTTGCAGGATCAGCTTGGTCGACTCGGTCTTGCCGGCACCGGACTCGCCGCTGTGTGCGCGACGTGAGCGCACTACGTGCGTACATCGGGGATGAGCCGCGCACCTGATAACGACGCACTGGTTCTTGCTCATGCGCATGAGCAGCGAGTAGGTCGCGTTGCCGATGGCGAAGATGTGCGGCGGCAGGTCGCCGATGACCTGGTTCTCGTACCGGCGCACCTCCTCGAGGCTGTACAGGCCCGGGATGACCGCGTACGGGTTGACGGCGACGAGGATCGTGCCGGTGTAAGTCTGTGCGCGCGCACGCTCAGCACGCAGCCCGTCGGGGTGGCGGACGAGCGGCGCGCGCGCACGTAGATCTGCTGGCGCAGGAAGCGCTGGCGGAGGTTGTGCAGCAGCGACGACTCGTGGAGCTCGCTCAGCAGGATCATGTCCTCGACGCCGTCGCGGCTTGACTTGTGCATGACGCGCACGTCGGCGGCCTTAACCGAGATGAGCTGCGGCGCGCGCGCGCGTTGCGGCCGTCAGCACGTGTGGTACGCGCGGCGCAGTGCGCAGTCCGCGTACGTCGTCGGTGTAGGTCTTGATCTGGTACTCCTTCCCGTTCTGCCAGATGTCGGCGATCTGCCCGGCGCGCTGCTCCTTCTTGTCGTCGTTGTACCACACCCACGCGCCCTTCATCGTGTAGGCCATGGCCGTGTATCGCGCATGGGTCGCGTTGCGGGGGGGAACGGCGGAGCGGGAAGGGGGGGCGAGGCGCGCACGTCAAGGCTCCGTTCCGCTGAAACGACCACGCGCGTTTCATGCCCGCTTCACTTTGCCCGACCACCCGCCCCGCACCCCCGCGCGCCGCGGCACGCACCACGACGAGGTCGATGTTGTACGTCGCCATTACCGCGTGCGGGGCCCGTGCGGCGGGGCGGACGGGCGGGCGACGCGAGGGTGGTTCCGCGCTATGGTCCGAAGCAGACGACGGGTCTGCGGCGGTGCGCGGCTGCGCGGCGAAGGGGAAGGGGCGTTGCGCACGAGAGAGTGTGCGCGCGCAGCAGCAGCGTCAGTGCACAGCGGATGGCGCAAGGTGGGTGCGCGCAAGGTGGGTGCGCCCGGAAAAAGACAACACGCGCCGAGAGACTCTACGGAAGACAAGTCGCGGCCATGCGCCGTCCACTCCGCGGCCATGTCGTGGCCATACTCGCAAGCGCATGGCTGCCCTCAAGGACGAAGGGAACCGCGCGTTCGCCGAGGCGCGCTTTGAGACGGCGCTTGAGTTGTACCGCGGCGCGGTGGCGGGCGCGGGTGGCGACGAGGCGCTGCTGCTAGCGTGCCACAAGAACTGCGCGCAGGCCTGTCTCAAGCTGGTCGGTCGCGCGCGCCGTGTGCCGCGCCGCACGTGCGGCTGACAAAAGACAACCGTGCACGCGCAGCGCCGCTGGGCCGAGGCCGCCGAGCACGCGGCGCACGCGCTGCAGATCGCGCCCAACGACGTCAAGGCGCTGTACCGCCGCGGCCAGGCGCACGTCGAGCTGCGGCGCTGGGAGGAGGCGTTCAAGGACCTGCGCCTGGCCGTGGGTCTCGACAAGGAGAACAAGGGTGCGCGCGCGTGCACGAAGGGGCCGCACGTGTGCCGCCTGCCCCTTGACGTGCGCGCCTGCAGAGATCGCCGACTACCTCAAGGGCGCCGCCGCAACGTACCAGCGTGAGACGCAGGCGCAGGAGGACGCCGCCAAGCCCGCGCGCCAGCTCGGCTCGCTGCTGGACGCCAGCACGAACCTCGCGCAGCCGGCCGCGGCCAAGGCTGGTGCGTGCGCCACCACGGCAACACACCCGATTGGCTCACGCGCCGCCGCAGCGTCCGAGAAGATCGTTGGGCTCGCAGGCGACCGCGCGTTCCTCGCCAAGCTCGTGGCAGACGGCGGCGTGCCGCAGATCGTCAAGGCCCTGCAGAGCGCGCCGACCGACGTTCGTGCGGCTCACGGGCGGCGCTCGTGCACTGACGGGGCTGCGCAGGCTGCGGCGCAGGAGACGCTCACGAACCTGGTGCGCACGCTGACGACGATGGCGGCCGATGCGCGTCTCGCCGAGGCCGTCGCGCTGGCGCTGCCGCGCGGCCCGCTCGAGCTGGTGTGCGCCAGCGCGCGTGCTGCAACGCCGCTGACGGGCCGCCGCGTGCAGAGCAAGAAGTACTCGCCCGGGCTGCGCAGCGCCATCATCACGCTCTACGCGGCCCTCGCGCAGCACGCCGGCGCGCCCGAGCCGAGCAAGGCGCCCAGCGAAGGCGCACCAGCACCCGTGTCAGAGGCGCAGCGCGCGTCCTTGCGCCTGTTCACGACCGTGCCGGACGCCGCGCACGTGCGTTGGTCGCTGTGGCGTGCGTCCACTCCCCCGACGCACTGAAACGCACACGCATTGCAGCGCATCTTCACCGAGGCCATCCGCGACATGGACGAGACCGTGCAGGCGTCTGCCATCAACGCGCTGATCAAGGTGCCCACGCGCGCGCGTGCGCAACAGCAAGGCCGCCTCCCGCTGACGCCTTGGCGCGCAGGTGGTCGGCAACAGCGCCGCGGCCGAGGCCTTTGTCACCAGCGACGCGTTCCCGCTGCTGCTCGACGTTGGCGGCCAGCAGCACCGTGCGTTTGCAGTCGGCCTGAGGCTGCAACTGACGCGTCGGGCGTCGCACAGGCAAGGAGGCCGCGCAGCTCACGCCCGTCGCGCTCGCGCGCATCTTCGAGGCGCTCGGGCACGCAAAGAAGGACCTTGCCAAGGAGGTGTGTGTGACACGTGAAGATGTGATGCGCCGCGTCCTCATGCGGCCACTGCAACAGGCCTGTAAGAGCGCGCTGCTGGACAAGATCGACGCGAACGACAACAGCACCAAGATTCGCGCGCTGTACTCGCTCGCCATGCTCTTCCAGGCGGATCCGGAGGTGCGTCTGTGTGCCAGGCAGCACCCGCGATCACACTGAGCCGGGCGCAGGTGGCCGCGGCCGTGTTCCTGCGCGAGGAGCTACTGGACGACCTGGTGGACGGCGTGCAGTTTGACACGGAGGACGTGCGTGCGCGGTTGGTGGGCGCCGTCGCAGGGCTGAGGCGCACGCCGCAGACAATGGTCGCGCTGTGCGAGGTGCTCGCGCAGGCCAGCAATGAAAAGTCGTGCCGGCTGCCGATCGCGACCAAGGCGCTGGACTTTCTCACGCTCAAGATGATGGCAGTGAGCCCACGGTGCGGGCCTCGCCACGTGACAGCAGCGCGGCTGATACGGCCCGCCAGGCTGTCGATTCGCGCCGCCGTTGCGCTCAGCAAGGCGTCGGCGGCCAACATGGAGGCGCGCAAGGAGATCCTCGAGAAGACCGACGCCGTTAACCACATCCTCAAAGTGTGTCCATCGCCCACATGGCCGTGCGAGCGCTGACCGCGCGTGCACGGGTTCGCGGCAGCTGCTTGCGGACCGATCGCTCCCGCTGGACGTGCGGCAGTGGGCCGTCGAGGGTGCGCGGCCGACCTGTTTGTGCAGCCGGGCGGGCTGACAGAACGCTGCGCCAGGTGCCGCGTACCTCTCGGTCAATCCAGAGATCAAGGAGCGCATCTCGAGCAACGCAGCCGTGCTCGACTCGCTCTTTGAGCTGGCCAAGGCACGAGGGCGCAGCGCGACGCCCTGTACGCGTGACTGACGCCGGTGAGCGCGCAGAACGACGACAAGCCGCTGCTGTACGGCATCACGTCCATCATGGCCAACCTGACGCGCTTCAGGCGAAAGCTCTCGGAGGAGGAGCAGCAGATGCAGAAGCTGCGCGAGTTTGCCAAGGAGGCCGTGAGCAAGGCGCGTACCGACCGCGAGCCGGCGCGGGCGCTCTGACCCGAGAGGCGCACGCGCAGCCGCACCCGCTCGACGACGACGAGGTCGTGCAGAAGCGCGTTGCGGCGCTGGTTTCGCGCGGCGGCGTGTCGGCGCTGGTGCAGCTGTGCAAGGTCAAGAGCGCGAACATCCACGAGGCCATCTCGCACATCTTCCTAAGCATGGCGACGGAGAAGAAAAACAGGGTCGGTGTAGCGTGCGCGCGCGCCGCAAAGGTCGGATGCTGACGCCGCGCCGCACAGGGCCTGATCGTCCAGCAGGGCGGCGTGTCGTCGCTGTTGCACCTGGCCAACGACGGCACGGCCGAGGGCGTCGAGGCGGCCGCGCACGCGCTCGCCAAAGTCGGTGCGCTGCGGGAGCGGCCTCGTTGCCGCTGCGCCGCGCCCCAACGCTCGGCATAGGCATCACGATGGATCCGACCCTCGCGTTTAAGGGGCAAAAGGCCGCAGAGCTCGTGCGCCCGCTCCTGCGCCTGCTCAAGAGCGAGGACGGCCTGAAGAACTTTGAGGCACAGCGCATGCACGCACTTGCGCGCACGAGGCGGCGCTGACGCACGCTTGGCGCCCGCAGGCGCTGCTCGCGCTGACGAACTTGACGTCGTTCTCGGAGGAGCTGCGCCTGCGCGTCTTCCACGAAAAGGCGTGCCGGCCGACGTGCTTTGTGCGATGTGCGAAGGCTGACAAGGCCGTGCGCGCACGCCCAGGGCCTGCCGATGATCGAGGACCATATGTTCTCGGACAACTTGATGCTGCGACGCGCCGCGACCGAGGCCATGTGCAACATGGCCATGTGCGAGCCCGTGTGGGAGAAGTTTGACCAGGCCGCGACGGGCGACAAGGTGCGCTCGGTGCGCCACAGTGACGGCGATGTGTGCTGACGGCTGCCCGCACGGACAGATCAAGCTGCTGCTCGCGCTGAGCGACCATGAGGACTTTGCGACGCGGCGCGCGGCCGCGGGTGCGCTGGCCATGCTCTCGTCGTCCGAGAACGTGTGCCGGCAGATCAACGCGGAGCAGGTGCTCGCTGCCTGCTGTCGCGCGCGCGGCGCGCCTGACGGCCGCGGCGCAGATCGGCTTGATTGTGCTGCTGTCGCTGCTCAAGGACGGCGTGCAGGCCGAGCAGGGCGACACGGCGCCGGCCGCGGCCAAGGTGCAGGCCGAAGGGCAGGTCGAGGACGCCGACGAGAACGGCGAGGGAGACGCGCCGCCGCAGGCCGATCCGATGACGCCGCAGCAGGGCGTCGAGCTGCAGCACCGCGCGCTGGTCGTGCTGCAGAACATGTCGCGCGAAAAGCCTGTGAGCCGCGCACACGGATTGGCGGGGATCAGCGAGACGTTGACGCCGTCGCGCAGATCGCCCAGGCGATCGTCCAGTCGGGCATGGGCCAGGTGGTCGAGCTGCTTGCGCACAGCAAGACGCCCGTGGTGCAGCAGAACGCGTCGCAGGTGCTGGCGAACTTGAAGGAGGCTGTGTAAATGCTCCTCTGGCACATGGTACATTTCGTGAGGGCGAACGCTCAGGCTAGCCCGCAAATTGCCGCTCAAACTCGGGCGTGCCACCGTAGAGCTGCGACCAGACCTCGCGCACCCGGTCGCCGATCGCCGAGCGCATCGCGCGC
>CALSCO010000770.1:0-10325 GCA_943704415.1 Parvularia atlantis | reverse complement strand
CGCCCGTTTACCAGTTCCTCAAGCAGTCGACCAAGACGGAGGCCGGCTGACCTCGCGCGCGGCGCGCACTTCCCAAGTCGCGCTTGACCAGTACCTGCAGCGGTTCCAGTGGGACATCGCCAAGTTTTCGACCAAGAGCACCGTGCGCGACCTGGTCGAAGTGATCTCGCGCACGATGGGTCAGATCGACACCGAGCTCAAGTCCAAGCTGTCGGACTACAACACACTGCGCACCAACGTCGCCAACGTCGAGCGCAAGCAAACGTGCGCCGGGCCGCACGCAGGGCACGCGTGGTGGTGTCGCTGACCCGACGGCGCGGCATCAGCGGCAACCTGCTCACGCGCAACCTGGGCGAGCTCGTGAGCAAGGACGACTTTGTGCTCGACTCGGAGTACCTCGTGACGGTGCTCGTCGTCGTGCCCAAGTTCCTGTACAAGGAGTGGCAGAGCATGTACGAGACCGGTGCGTGTCAGTTTGCGCTTATCGCGTCGATCGTGCCGATCGCACTGATTGTTGCGCGTGCGCTCACAACCCCGGCAGGGCTCGCCATGTACGTTGTGCCGCGGTCGTCCACCAAGCTGCACGAGGACGCCGACTACGGCCTGTTTAACGTGACGCTATTCCGGCGATCGGTGGACGAGTTCAAGCAGAAGGCCCGTGAGAACCGGTGCGTGGCTGGCCCCTCCACGCGCGCACGCTGCTCCCAGGCTGACGGCGGTGCGTGGCGGCGCAGCTTCATCGTGCGAGACTTTGAGTTTAAGGAGAGCGACATCGAGAGCGAAAAGAAGGAGCGCGCCGAGCTCGGCAACAAGCTCAAGAAGCAGCTGGTGCGTGCGGACGGGCGGATTGGCGCGTCATGCTCACACCGCTCGGCGGCAGGCCTCGATGCAGCGCTGGTGCAAGACCACGTTTGACGAGGCCTTCTGCTCGATGATCCACCTCAAGGCCTTGCGCCTGCACATCGAGTCGGTGCTGCGGTACGGTCTGCCGGTCAACTACAAGGCGCTGCTCGTGAGGGTACGCTGCGTGTCCGCGCCACTGCAACAGCGCCGCCGCTCACCCTGCCCGCCTGCGCACCGCGCGCCGCCAGCCCAAGACCAAGTACGAGAAGAAGACAAAGGACCTGCTCATCCAGATGTTTGCCCACCTCGGCGGCGCCGGTGGCATGGACACCGTGCGTGCACCGCGGCGCCAGGGCCCGCGCGCGCTGTCGGAGGCTCACGCGGCGCCGCAGATTGACGACATTCCGGCCGCGAGCGGGCAAGAGTACTACCCGTTCGTGTTCTTCCAGCTCAGCCTGGACTTGGTCAAGTGAGCCACCGTCCTCTCCCCCAGTTGTCTCCCGCCCCGCAACGTGTTGTGTGGCCGCGTGCCGCCACGTGGCGATCGCTGAGTCACTGGCCGCCGGAGCCGGCTGGCGTCGATGCGTCGGCGTCGCGTGGCGTTCCTCGCGCTCGGCACGCGCGGCGACATCCAGCCGATGCTGTGGCTCGCCTCGCGCCTCGCGTGCGTCGTGAGCCGCGGGCACCCGCGGCCGGTGTCGCTGACCCTGGACGTTAGCGAGCGCTGCGCCTGCGACTGCGTCGTCGCCACCCACGCCGACCTTGGCGCGCAGCTGCTGCACGAGCTGCCGGCGGCGCTCATGCGCGGTGTGACGCTCGAGCTCGCGCCGCCGACGTCGCTCTCGGCCAGCGCGTGCGACGGCGCGGCGCGCGAAGCCCTGCGCGCGAGCGAGCGCGAGGCCCTCGTGCGCGCGTGCGCCGCTGCCGACGGCGTCGTGTTCAACCTGTTTGCGCTCGAGGGTCACTCGCTCGCCGAGGCCCGCGGCATCCCCGCCGTCGCCGTCTCGCCCTTCTGGCAGGCCGAGCGGTGCCCGCGCGCGCTCGTGCACGCGGTCGACAGCGAGCTGCCCGACGTCGCTGCTGCGCTCCGACGCACCAGCAGCGGCCTCGGCGGCTGCGACACGACCGCGGGCGCGGCGCCCGTACGCTGGCCCGACATCGACGCGTGGCAGTGGCGCCTGCTGCTCGACGACCACGGTGCGTCACGCCGCGCAACGTGGGCACCACTCACACGCGCGCGTGCGCCAGGCGACTGGCGCCAGCGCCGGCTCGGGCTCTCGCCCAACTTCCTCACCTACGCGCTCGACACGACGGGCGAGCTGCCCGCGACCGTGCCGCTGATCTACCTGCTGTCGTCGCTGCTGCTGCGGCGCGGTGCGGGTTGCGGCGACGCAGAGCGTGGCGACAAGCTGCTGATCGCGAGCGTATCGCAGACGAGCTCGCGTCTCTGCCGCGCTCTGTGTACCTCGTCGGGCCGTGCTCGCCGCCGTGGACGTGCGCAGCGAGCGCGGCAGTGGCCGAGCGGGACAAGCCGGGGCCGCCGCCGCTGCCGCCGGGCGTGCGCCGTCTGCGCGTCTATGTCGGCTTTGGGTCGATGGAGGCGCTGCACCTGGTCTGCGCCGAGGACGCGGCGCGCTTCGTGCACGGCGTGGTGCGCAGCCGCTGCATTGTTGCAACAGCAGCACCACCACCAGCTGACCCGTGCCCCCCGCAGGCCGCTGCGCTGCTGCGCGGCCCGCGCGCCGCCAGCTGGCACGTCGAGATCGTGTGCCACTCGGTCACGCCCGCGTCGGCCGTGGTGTCGTCTGTGGCGCCGGTCGGGCACGAGCGCGTGACGGTGGCGCCGCTTGTGGGCGGTGTTGACTACGACCGGCTCTTCCCGACGTGCGACGTGATCGTGCACCACGGCGGCGCGGGAACGGTCGCGGCGGCGGCACTGCACGGCGTGCCACAGGTGATTGTGCCGTTCCTGTTTGACCAGCCCGACTGGGCCGCGCGTGTGACCGAAGCCGGCCTCGGCTGCGCGCTGCCTCCACTCGCAGACCTGGTGGCGTCTGGACACGCCAACGAGGTGCGCTGTCGTGGCAGCAGCTTCTGTGCCTCTGACCGGCCCGTCGCGTGCCCGCACACAGACGATCGAGCACGCCCTGCAGCGCGCGTTGGCGCTCGCAGACCAGGCGACGCTGCGCAACACGGCCAAGCTGCTGCAGGATGAGAGCCGCGAGAACCTTGACCGGGCCGTGTCGATCATCGCGCGCGTGCTGCGGCTGGAGCGCCTCGAGCCGTGATTCGTGTGGGTGAATGAACAGACGACAGAGCGACGGGTGAAGTCACTGCGAATGAGGAGAGGTGCGGTGCATGTTGAACAGCGCCTCGGCGATAGACGTCTCGTCTGCGCGCGCGAGCTGTCAGCGCCGGGGGGGGGGGGGGGGGGGGGGGGGGGGGGGGTAGTGCGGGTGCCTGCGCACGCACCAGGCGCGAACGACGACGCGACCGACGGCTGACTTGCCGCTTTCCTGCCGAGCAGCAAACCGGCTGCGTCAGTAACAGACTGCGGACCGCACAGATCACGCACCCGTCCACAGGGGCGTACGTCGGCCGCTTCTGCGGCACCGACGCGCCCATGAGAAGCGCAGCCGCCGCCACCGAGTGCGCGCTCGGCCACGACGCCGCGCGCCCAAACGACGCGCGCCAGTCCACATCCGCGTCCACGTCCGTCGCCAGCCGCGCCCGCTGCGACGAGCTCGCATGCACCGGTCGATCGTGGTTGTAGTGGTCGCCGTCGTCGCCTTGCTCCTCGCCACCGTCATCGTTGCCGTTGTCGTTGTCGTCGTCGTCGTCATCGCCGTTGTCGTCGTTGTCGTCCACGTTGTCCTCATCATCGTCATCGTTGTCGTCGTCGTCATCGTCGTCGTCGTCCCGGCCAGCGCCGTCGTCCGCGTCGTCGTCCTCCAGGCTGTCATCGGCGTCATCCTTGTCGCCCAATCGCCCGTCGTCGTCCGGGCGCGGCGCCGCCTTGCCCTGCCGCCGCGATGTCGGCTGGCCCCGGTCGACGCCGCTCCGGCCGTGCGAGATCCATCGCCGCGGTGGCCGGGGCAGGATCACCGTGTCCTTGCTGCGGCGCGTGCTGACAATGTTGCTCAGCCTGCGCGCGAATGTTTTTTTTTTTTTTTTTCGCGCCTCAGCTGGCGCGCCCACCGCAAAACGCGAGCGCACTTCTTGGCGATGCCCGTTGACATTGTCGCCGTGTTGAGCGACGACTGGATGATGATCTCGCGATCCTTGGCGTCGTCGCACAGGCGCTGGGCCTGCACGGGGCGCTGGTCAGGCACGTCCGGCCTGCGTGCGCGCGCGCTCGCGCACCTTGAGCAGGAACTGCAGCGCGATAAAGACCTTCTGGCGCTTGAGGGTGCGCAGGCGCCGCGCGTTCTGCAGCGTGCGCAGCAGCGGCGAGGCGCTGTCCTCCACGAGGCATCCCGTGCCACGCTTGAGAGAGCGCAGGTCGCTGAAGATGCCCTCCTCAAACTGCGTGCGAGGACGAGACGAGCGTGAGCCGCGTAGGGGCGCCACCTCGCGCCGCGCCGACGCACCCGCCGCCTGTTGCTCACGTGCAGGTTGTTGCAGTGCAGATACATGACGACGACGCGCATCACGTCGATGCCGCTGATGTACGCTTGGCCCTCGTACCACACCACCGCCACGTCCTCGTTTGTGCTCAGCATGACCTCGAACGATGCCGGCTCAGCGCGCTTGCTCATTTGCCTGGCGCGTGCGCGCGCGTGCGTGTGCGCGTTGTCAGCACCCGTGCACCACCGAGAGACAGGAGAGCGCAACGCACCAACGGTTGATGGCAATGCGCAGAATGTCGGACAGCGTGGCCAGGTCGCCCACGACCTCTCGGAAGCGCGTGATCTCCATCTCGGGCGCGTCGTGCCGCGGCCGCTTAACGATCGACAGCATCTCGACGGCCTGCTCGCGTCGGCGCCGAAGCCTGCCCGTGCTGTTGAGCGCCGCGGCACTGCCGCCGTCGGGCTTGCTGGCCGCGCGGACACCTTTGGTGGTGTCCGCCAGCGCGCTCTCGGGCTCTCGCAACAGCGTCGGCGCGGGCGGCTCGCTCGACTGGATGATCACCGTCTCGTCCACCGTCGTGATCGTCGGCTCGGACAGGTCTGCGGACGACAGGTCGGTCGCACTGGGCGTTGACGGCTCCTTGGGCGGCTGCGATGCCGGCGGCGTGGCCGAGCGCACGGTGGCGGGTGCTGGTGCCGCGGTGGAGGCCGACGGGTCCTTCTTGACGACCGGCGCAGCTGCCACCGCCGTCGGGCTGGCCGGGCGCGGGCGTGTCTTGTCCGCGGCAGACGCGGCCAACGCGTGCGACGCGGCGATGACGACGCCGACAAACTGCGGCGCCGGTTGTTGCACGGGGTGCGAGGCCGCGCTGATGACGAGCTCGGGCGGCGAGCTGTCTGCGTCCATCGCGTCCGTGTCGACCTTGATCACGTCATCGCTCGAGCTACTCGCCGCACTCGCTTCGGTCACGGCGTTGCCATTGTCGGCGCTGTTGACGGCAGGCACGGCGGGTGTGGTCCGCATCTGGATCTTCCACGTGTGCGTCCGCAGCCGCGCCAGCGGTGTGGCCGTGCTCGTCTCGGCCAGGGGCTGGAGCGCGGGCATGCGGAGCAGGCTCTCGAGACCCGCCGGGCCGGGCGCGACCTCGCGCCGAATGTTGGGCACGACCCGCTGCGCCGCCTGATGCAGGTTGGTGTAGAGGCCGTTGTTGTACATCGCGGTCAGGGTCGGGCGGGCGGGCGGGATGGTGTTGCGCGCGGCGGGATACAGGGGCTCAACGCGGCGCCCGGGCGGTCGCCCGACGAGGCGAGCGCCAGGCCGGGCCGCGAAGGCCAGCGCCGAGAGCGCAGACGACGGCTCGGGATGGCGATGTGCATGGGTGTTGAGCGTGCGCGTGCCTTCGCGGAAGGCTATGGTGATGGGCACGCCGCGCGCGACATCGTTGAAGATGCTCTGGGCGATCTGCTCGTGGTTGTTGATGAGCTGGCGGCGGCGATCGTTCCAGATGCGCTCAAACTCGATGCGCTCCTTGTCGAGCTCGGTCAGCTGCTCATCGCGGTGCTCCTGCAGGTACGCGAAGATGTGCTCGAGGTCGAACGGGGGCTGGCTGCCGAACGGCGCCTTGAGCGGCTTGGGCGGTGGCTTGCTGAGCAGCGGGGGCGCGCTATCGGCTGATGGATTGGCTTGTTGGTTGACTGGTGGGCTGGCTTGTTGATTGGCTGGTGGGTTGGCTTGTTGATTGGCAGGCGTTGGTGTTGGTGTGGTGGGCACGGTCGTCACGGTCGTCACGGTCGTCATGGGCATCAGCAACGGGGGCACGGTGGGCGCTGGCGGCGTGGGCATCAGCAACGGGGGCACGGTGGGCGCTGGCGGCGTGGCGGCAGGCTCGGTCGTCTTTGGCGCTGGCAGTGCGGCAGGCTCGGTAGTCATCGGCGTCAGCCCGGCTGCAGGCGTCGCAGGCACAGGTGTGACGGGCGCTGGAGCGGGCGCGGCTGCTGTGGGCACGGTCGACAAAGCCGGTCGGGCGCCATAGCCAAACGGCGGCTTGTACGGCGCGAAGCTCGGCCGGCCGCGTCCCCGCCCGCGACCGACGGGCAGGCGCACGGGGATGTACTGCGGCTGCGGGGTTGCGGCACCGACGGTGCCGACGGGCGAGGCAGCGTCCGGGGCGATGCTGGCGAGGCTGACCGACGGCGGCTGTTGCAGAAAGCGCGTTTGCGGCATCTGGACGCACTGCAGGCCCGAGCTCATTTGCCGCCTGCGCAAGGGCGGGGAGGCGGCATGAGCACGCACACACACACATACGTCACGCGTGTTGTGGCAGGCGACAGCAGCAAGCGTAGAAAAGAGCGCGCGCCGGCAGTAGCACACACAATCCGGCAGCCGCTGCGCCGGACACATCAAACTCGGGCGGTCTCAGCCGGGCGCCCGGCGCGCCGCGTGCACAGGACCACGCAGGACGTCACGTCCGCGCGCCGGTGCCACACGCGCGCGGCAGCGGGAAACGGGGCGCACGCGTCAGAAGGCGACGTGGCCGTTGCGGCAGAAAAAGGAAAAAGGGTTCCGGAAACACTGGAGCGGCGTGCACAGCGCGCGCGATGGGGGCGGACGTCCGTCGCTTGCGCAGCGGGCCGTGCGAGCAACGCGGGAGCAGGGAGCCACGGCGGGCGCGGTGCGCGCGCGGTTTCGTCGTGACGTGTGCGTGGGGCCAGTGACAATGTACCCAAAAATGGGAGCAAACAGCTGACCGGCGCTATGACGCGCGGACCGCAGCGCCGCGGTGCAGCGCGGTCGCGGGGCGGCACGGGCGCGGCCAGCAGCGCGCGCGGGCCAGCGGAAGGGAGAGCGGCGGAAGCGCCACCGTTGGCGGGCAATCCGAGGCGCGCCGCGACGCGTGACCAGACAAGGAGCCATGTGGCGTGACCGCGCCACAAAAAACCGGCGACGGGAGACGGGAGACGGCGCGCGCGCGCAGCAAGGCAGCGAACACAAGGGGGGGGGAGTGCACGGGGGCGACGCGTGCCGCATGCGCGCACGACCCCCAACGTCACAACGCGCCATGCGCGGGCTTTTTCGGGCGCGCGGAAGAAAGAAAAAGTGCGAGAAGCGAAGAAAAAGGGGCACTGAGTCACCCCGTCATGTCACTTTCGCCGCGGCTTCCCGTCATTGCCTGCAGTGTGTGGGTGCGTGGGTGGCCCGCACGGGAAGCGGCGCGGCACACAGCACGAAAGCGCGACAAAAAAGGGGAAAAAGTAGCGCCAATGTAGCAACTGCCGCGCGGTGCCCGCGTCAGAAACATGTCGCAGCCCAAATAGACGCGACACGTTTCGAGCGCCGGACCTGTGCGACACAACCCGGCCGCGGACGTAACAGAAAGGTCGTGTGACAACACGACGCCTTTAAGCGCGCGCGTCCCCTGGCCCGGGACCCCGTGGTGCGATCCCATCGTTTTCACGATATCACTGGCGATCTCACGCCCGATCTCGCCGCCTCACTCGCCGCCTTGACCGCCCGACTTGTCGACCTTGTCGAGCTTGATCATGTCGTCTGCGCGCGCGGCGTGGGCCCCCCTTATACCGCAGTCAAGTAACGACGACCGCACCAATGCGCAGGAGCGAGATGGCGGCCTCGGTCGCCGCGCGGATGCTCTTGATCTTGATCATCGCCGGCTCGAGCACGCCCGCCGCACGGTTGTCGCGGATCGTGCCCTTGATCAGGTCCAGGCCCATCCTGTGCGCCCGCGCCCGCGCCCGCGCCCGCGTGTCAGCCCAGACTGCGCGCTGTGTGCTGTGCCCGCTTGATCGCACCAGCGGTAATGCGCGCGCTTGCTGTCGGTCTGTGACGCGTTATGGTACGCGCGCAGCTTGGCGACGAGGTCGGTCGCGTCCTTGGCTGCGTTGGTCGCGAGCGTCTGCACGACGCTGTGAGCGACGCATGCGCGAGGCAGTCGAGCCGCGGGCGCACCTTTGGGATGACGAGCATCGCCTGGGCAAACTCGGCGATCGCCAGCTGCTCGCGCGAGGCCTTTACGCATTGTGAGCCCATGCACCAGTGGCAAACGCGCTGCGCACCAGCGTCGTCGCGTAGTTCTCGAGGTAGATCGACAGAGCCGCCTCGATGCACCCGCCGCCGGGCACGACGCGGTTCGACTCGAGCGTGCGCTTGACCACGCACAACGCGTCGTGCATCGAGCGCTCCATCTCGTCGAGCATGTACTCGTTCGGCCCGCGCAGGATCACCGACGCTGCGCCGGTCATCTTCGGGCCCTTGACAAAGATCTACCGCGCAGCCGTCGCGTTTTGGCACCCCCCACACGACGACTGCGCGAGCCATGCGTGCGTGTGCACGCACCAGCTCGTCGTCCGCGATGCGCTCCTGTGCGACCTCCTCCGCGTGGCCGAGCAGCGACGCCTCAAACGACTCCTCGCCGTCGAGGTTGGCCAGCGTCGACACAAGCGTGGCTGCGGCACAGGCGCCGCGTCAGCTACACACACGCGCGCGCTGGAGTGCGCGGCGCAAACACACCGCCCGTCGCCTTGGCGATATGCACCAGGTCCTCCTTCTTGCACCGGCGCACGGCCATTGCGCCCGCGTCGATAAAGTACTTGAGGCAGAGGTCGTCGATGCCCTGGGTGCCGTGCCGCAAGCGTCAGCCGTGTGCGCCGCGAGATTCCCAGCAAAGCCACCTTGGTCGTCAGCACGACGTTGGCGCCGGCCGCGAGGATCTTGTGGATCTTCTCCTTCGTCAGGTCGAGCTCGCGCTTCTTGATCTCCTCCAGCTTGTCGGGGTCGTCGATGATCACGTTCACGCCCAGGCCCATCTTGGCCTTCTGCAAGTTCATGTCGAGCACGGCGATGCGCGCGTTCTTGACGCTCTTGCGGATGGCTGCAGGCGGCGCTCAGCAGGGCGTGCGCGCGTCTGGGCCAAGGTGGGGTCGCGCACCCTGCGACGCCACGGTGCAGTTGAGCGCGTAGCCCTTGACAAAGAGCGACTCGTGCGCGCTTTTGCCGTGCGCCTTGAGGATGTTGACGGCGCTGACCGAGAACTATCATTTGCGCGCGCGTTGAGCTCATCATCACAGGCCCAGTGTGTGCGTGCGTGCCTTGGGCTGGCCTTTGCTGTTGGTCGACTTGACCGCTAGCATCGCGTCCACGACCATGTTGCCGAAAAACTCGGCGTCCCTGCGAGACGCGCGCGCGCGCGCTTGCGAATCAGCGCCGCCCACCAAGCGCGTGCGTGCAAGCACGGAGAGGCCACGCACACGTTGCCGATGATCTTGGAGCTCATCGACGTCTTGGCGATGTTGAGCAGGCAGTCGCGGCCGAGGTCCTCCACCTTGGTCGACATCTGCACCGCCCGCGCGGCCGCGTGTGCCGCGGTCAGCGGTCGACGTCCCCCCCGCGCGCACGCAGCGGCGCACCTGGTCCGCGATGTACTTGACCGCCTCCTTGGACGCCATGCGGTAGCCGGCGATGATCGTCGTCGGGTGAATCTTGTTGCGGACGAGGTCGTGCGCGTGGCGGAGCAGCTCCGCGGCCATAATCACGACCGACGTTGTCCCGTCGCCGACCTGTGCGGCAGCGTCGGCGCCCCCCTCACACACGCGCGCGAGGCGCGCGCGCACACCTCCTTGTCCTGCTGCTGCGCGAGCTCGACAAGGATCTTGGCGGCCGGGTGCTGCACGTCCAGCAGCTTGAGAATGGTCGCGCCTGCCCGGCCCCGCGCGTCAACACCGGCCCTGCACCCGCACACGGGGCCGCACCGTCGTTGGTCACGGTCACGTCGCCGATCTCGTCCACGAGCATCTTGTCGAGGCCGACGGGGCCGAGCGAGGTCTTGACGATGTTGGCGATGGCCATGGCCGCCGTGACTGCACGCCCCGCGTCAGGCACCCGCCCCGCCCGCGCACCCC
>CALSCO010000769.1:0-13289 GCA_943704415.1 Parvularia atlantis | reverse complement strand
GGGGGGGGGCTGGGCTCGGGCGCAGACGACACGACGGCCTACGCGCACCTCGCTCACGTTCGGCGGCACGTTGCCCAGGTACAGCCGGCGCGCCTGGCGCGCAAAGTTGACCGCGAGCGAGTCTGGGATGCCGCCGGGGCCGACGGTCGGCAGCTGCGTCGCGCCCATGAAAGGCATCCGCCCAAAGTCGCCGCCAAAGCCGCCGCGCGCTGCGGCCTGTCCGAGGCCGTACAGACCTGCGCGGCGCGTGAGGGCGCGACCGGCTGCGTAGGCGTCACGCACCCATCGACTTGACCTGCTGCGCCGACATATTCTCGAAGCCCGGCGGCGCGATGTCCCACAGGCGCACATGCGTCTGTCGCTTATCGAGCGGCACGACGGGCGTCTGCGGCGTCGCGGGTGAGCCCTGCGTGTGCGGGTAAACGCGTGGCGTGCCTTGGATGACGACGCGGACGATGCAGGCTCGGCCTCGGTGCGCGACGAGCGCTTGCGTTCGGCCGAGCGCGACCGCGACCTCCGGCGCTCGCTGCGGTCCCTATGTGTGCGTGTCAGCCGGGAGAGATGAACGAACATGCTTAGCGCACTTGTCGCGCGTGCGGTCGCGGTCGCGGTCGCGGTCACGGTCGCGGTCACGGTCGCGGTCGCGATCACGGTCACGGTCGCGGTCACCACGGTCACGGTCGCGGTCGCGGTCACGGTCACGGTCGCGGTCGCGGTCGCGGTCGCGGTCGCGGTCACCACGGTCGCGGTCACGGTCACGGTCGCGGCGATCGCTGTCACGGCCGCGGTCACGGTCGCGGTCGCGGTCACGGTCACGGTCACGGTCACGATCACGATCACGATCGCGTTCGCTGCGGCTCGAGCGGCTGCCAGCGTCCTGTGCGCGCGCGCGCGCTTTCTGGTCAGCACGGCGCGGCGCAGAATCCGCTGGAACGCACGCGCTGGTCCGTGTCCCTGCGCAGGTGCGTCAGTCACACGGCGCCCGCACAAAAAAGCGCGGACAGGTGCGACGCACATGCGCGCCTCGGGCTGCTTCTCCTCGAACAGCTGCGGCACGGGCAGCGGCGCGCCGTCGGGCCCGGTGACGGTCGGCACGACGTCGCCTTTGCGGTGCGCCAGGGTCAATGCGCCGCTCTCAACCGGCGCTGGCGCGCACCGTTGCCGTCGGCGTGCGCGGGGAGCGGTGCGGCGGGGCGCGGCGGGCCGTACGGCTGCTCGTCGTCCTCTGCGCGCCGCGCGGCCGCGAGGCGTGAGGCACGGCAGCAGCCCGGCAAGGCGACGGGCGGCGGCACCTCTCCGCGCCATGCTGCTGGTGGAACGCGATGGAAGGGGGTTGGAAGACGACTTGCGTGACCGATTCAGTTCGCCTGCTCTCGTCGCCTCTCGCTGTGCGCCGCCGCGCGAGGGTTACTTTGAGCAGCAGGAGCAGGGCGGGCACGGCAAGGGTGGCACGCGCACAAAGACGGCCCGATGCCGCCCGATGTGCAGGCGACAGCGATCAGCCTCACGCAAACGAGCCGCGCCGTTGCCGTGCTCGCCCGCGCGCGCCTCCGCCGTGAAGGACGCCAAGTCCGGCAGATCGTGTACCACTCGCACGTCGAGAAGCGCGCGGCGCGCCCTTTCTGAGAGGATGCGCGACTGTGTCTGTGTCTGTGTCGCGCCGGGTCGCCGCCGTGACAATGTACGTGATCGATCAGCGGATCGCAACTTGAAGATCCAGTTCAACCCACCGCCGCCACCGACGCAGATGGCCGCCGCCGCCGTGTCGCGCCTCGCCTTCGCGCTGGTCGCGGCGCCCGTGTCGCTCGCCCTCGGCTTCGCCGCCGCCACCGTCTCATTCACGGCCTGGAACATCATGGTCCCGCTGCTCCTCAACGGCTTTGGCCTGAGCATTCCGACCGCGCGTGCGTCTCGTGGGCGCGCGCGCCGCCCTCCGCCTCCTCCTCGTTGCGCCGTGCCGACGCGCCGCCGCGCCGCGCCGCGCCCGTGCGCCACCCGCGATCCCGCGCCGCGCGCAGTGTTCGTCTCGGTCATGCTCGACGTGTTCAACTCGGCCACGCTCACGCTGCTGTACGGCTACCACGGCAAGGTCGACTGGTGGTACGGCGTCTACTTCGGCTCGGTCAGCGCGGCCGTGGCCGCAGTCGTGTCCAACGTGCTCAAGGGCGTGGTGCAGGGCCACCAGGTGCGTGGCGCGGCCCGGCGCGGCGTGTGCGTGCGACGACGCGGCCAACGCGTGACGTCGCAGTCGGCCCTCAGCGGGATGATGTTTGTCTTCCCGTTCCTGCTCTCGGCAGGTTTCTGCTACAAGGGCGCGGTCGTGTGGCGGCGCCGGCGCGAGCAGCGGCGCTACGAGGTGCGGGCGCGTGCGGGCGCGCTGCGCGAACCCGAAGCTCAACGGCGCCACGTGCGCAAAGCTCGCGATGAGCACGCAGGACGAGGCCGGCAGCTTCACGGCACCGATCGGCGACGAGGACGAGGCGATGAACGGCACGGAGCTGCAGCTGGACGCGATCGGTGCGGCGCGGCCCGTCCGTGTCACGAGCGCGCTCTGACGTCCCACGCACACACGCGCAGTCACCGATAAGCCCATCGTCGAGCCGGCCGATCAGCAGCATCAGCAGCAGATGGCGCAGGCGCCCGCACCCGCCGCCGTGGTCGACAGGAGACGCGCGTCCGTGTCGTCGACGACGTCGAGCGGCTCGACCGGGCGACGCAGCAACGGCTTCACGCCGCGCCCGAGCAAGCTCTCGCAGGTTACGGGCGACGATGGCGACGAGCACTGGGACATGTCGACGTCGACGCTGGACCAGGACACCGACGCGATCCTCAAGGGTGCGCGAGAGGCGCGACCGGTGCTGGCGTGCGTGCGAGACTGACGGTCGCTCGCGCCAGCAGAGCAGGACAGCACACGCGCCCGCCAGCGCCGCGGCAAGCCGACGCTGCTCGACATGAGCGTGCTGGGCGGGACAGCCGCGAGCCTACTATCGCCGATTGCGGTGCGCCCGCGCCGTCATGTAGGCTGCGCGCATGGCTCATTTACGCTTGCAGGAGGTCGTGTCGGTGCCGCCGCTTGAGCACCAGCACGTGCCGCTGCTTGTGCAGTCGTTCTCAAACCCGATCGAGTCGAATCCGATCGAGCTGCCCGACGCCGGTGCGCGCACGCCTTTCGCTGACGCGCGCGCGCGGGGCTCACGCGGTGCCGCGTGCAGAGGACTACGCCGCAACGGTAACGCAGAGCTGGGCACAGCGCGTGGCCAAGCGGTGCGCCGGTCGCTCGCGGCGTGCACGTGTTGCTGACATGTGACGACAGGTTCAAGACCGAGAAGGTGATCTTGACGCGCGAACTGGGCTCGTTCCACCTGCGGGTGTCGCTCATGGGCACGTTCTCGATGATCATGGTGCGCATGACGTCGCACGGCAGCCTCGCCATTCAGCACTCACGGTGTGCGTGTGCGCGCGGACCAGGGTGCGCTGTCTGGCTCGCTCTTCATCGGCGGTGGCATGATGTTTGCGCTGGCCACGGCAAGCCTGTTTCGCACCAACGTGCGCTTGGCGACGGGCACGGGCGCGTTCATCTGCTGCATCACGATGGTGGCCGCGAGCTTTGCCTTTGTGCAGTGCGTGTTGTGGCGCGCGCCGTGTCTGCGGCAGCTCACACGCGCTAACCGCAGGGGCGACGAGCTCGCGACGGGCCAGCCCGCCGACTCGATGTACCTCGTGAGCGACCTGGCGTACTACCTACTCATCTGCGTGCCCTGCGGCATCCTCGGCGCGGTCGCGGGCGTACGCTTGTCGCTCAGGATATCGGACACGGCCATCTTCTTCTTCATCTCGGCCGTACTCTTCTCGCTCGGCGTATTTATCGCGGTGCAGTCGCAGATCAACGCCTCGCTGCAAGGGCCATGAGCGAGTGCGCGGCGAGTGCAGGGCGTGTACAGCCGGCAGGTGTGCAGTGTTTGCAACGGCACAGGGCGGGCAGCGCTCAGTGCGCCTCGTGCGGGAGCAGCCGCGCTGCCAGCGCCGTCTCGTGCAGCCGACGCCACAGGTCGACCGCGCGGTCCTTCTTGATGTCCATCGTGTTGACCTGCGCGTGTGCGCATGTCAGCCAGCGCAGTAGCACGTTCGCCGCACGCACCGCGTACGCAAACACGATGCGGTGCTCAGGCGAAATGTAGAGCGCCGCGCCGCCTTGCGTGTGCACCATTCAGCGTGCAGCCGCACACGAGCAGCGCAGCCGCGCGCGCACCGTGGCCGTTCCAGCCGTAGTAGCCCTTGGGCATCGCTGCGGCCTGGCTGGGCGACAGGTCGAAGAGCTCGCGCAGGCAGCGCTCGTCCCAGTGAGCGACGCCGCCCTGGGTGAACGGGCAGTGGACGTTCGCAAAGCCGTCGTAGCGCGCGACCTCCTTGTCGAAGAACGCGGCCGTCGTGGCCTCGCCCAGCAGCACGTGCTCGTACGCGCGCCCGCCGTTGGCCATGAGCGCGCCGAGAATGGCCAGGCCGTGCGCGTTCGTCACGCCGTTGAACGAGGGGAACTCGTACTGGTGCGTCGCCAGGCGGTTGAACCATTCGGGATCCTGCAACGGCCGAGCGTGAACACGCTACATCGCACCGTCATCGGCCGTGCGCACCCCCTGCACAAAGTCGATCATGCGCGCGCTCTTGCGCCACGGGCTCGTCTTCTCGTCACCAAAGAGCGACTCAAACGCGGCCTGGCGGTAGACGATCGACGGCAGAAGCGTGCCCGCGAACACGATGCGCGCGAGGGTGCGGACGGGCGAGTCGCTGATCATCGGCGTGACTCGCGGGAACAGCTCCTTCTCGCCCTCGGGCGTCTTGGCCGCGCCCCAGTGGAAGTCGACGCGCAACGGCTCGGCCAGCTCCTGCTGCACGATCGCGTCCATCGTGCGGTGGCCAGCGTCGGCACGGCGCGCAATCTCCTGCAGAACGAAGCCGCGCGTGCTCGCCTGTGCCTTGCGTGTCAGCCGTCGACCGCACAGCGCGCCCTCGCGGCCACGCACGTGGTAGAAGCGCTTCTGCTCGCCGCCAAAGTAGTGCGGCTGCGCCGCCACGCGCCGCGCCACAAGGTCCAGATCGCGCAGCTCGTCACGCGAGAACGGCGGCTCCACAAACGGCACGCCGCCCTCGTGGCGCAGCACGTCGGCGATCGTGACGTTCTCCTGCGCAGCGAGCAGCGACTCAGGTGGCGTGCCTCAGGCGCGCACCGAGCGTGCACCTTGCCGCCCTGGCCAAACTCGGGCCAGTGCTTCGTGACGAGGTCGTCGTACGACAGGCGGTGCCGGTCCACAAGCCACGCAAACACAATCGACTCGACAACCTGCACCGCGCACCGGGCAGTCAGCGAGGCGGACGGCGGCTGACGGCTGCCAGGGTGCGCGCCTTGCCCGCCGAGAAGACCATCTGCAGGTGGTCTGTGCGAGGCACGTGAGCGAGCTGCAGACGCACGTTTGCGAGCGCGCGCACCTAGCGTGTACTGCTCGTCGTTGCGCGTGCGCCCCGCGGCCAGGTTGACGACGAGCTCGCCGTCGACGAACGCCGCGACGCTGAAGCCCTTGGCGTCGCCGCGGCGGACGCAGTCCTGCACGTAGTCGCGGATGCCCTCGTAGCCCGCGTGCACGTAGCCGAGCGCCTCGTGGCCGGGGCAGTCGATGCCACGGAACTGGCGCACGCGACACCGCACATCTCAGCCAATCGCGCTGCGAACGGCAAGATGCACGGCACGCACGATGCACATCGGCGTGAGCGCGAGCGGCGCCGTGAGCCAGCGGTACGTCGCGAGCACGCCCATCGCCGCCACGGCGCCGAGCACTGCGAGCATCCATCCGCCTGCGTGCACGCACGTGCAACGATCAGCCCCGATCCACGACGCACGCACGGCCACCACGCACAGACGCTCAGGCCGCCCAAAGCGCGCGCCGGCGCCGGCGCCGCATCGAGCAGTCCCTTCGGCATTCGACTCGAGTGTCGATCTTCTATGACAGAAGGCCATGTTTGGCGCACGTCACGCGGTGAGCGTGCGGGTGTGGCGGCGCACGCGCCACGTGGCTCACGGCTGCGGCCGTCTCTCAGATGGCGCCCAAGGCGAAGGCGGCGGCAGCGGCGGCGGCGCCCGCGCGTCCGGCCGGCGTGGACGACGACGCCGACTTCCCGCGCGGCGGCGCGTCGGCCCTGACGCCGCTCGAGCACCGGCAGGCGATGCGGCAGGCCGAGGAGGACTTCCTCTTTGAGGTGCGCTTGGGGTGGCTGGCAGAGAGCGCAGGCTGAGCCGGCGGCGCGCGCGCAGATGGCCGACGGGGCGCAGGGTGGCGACGGCGCGCCGCGCAAGGTCAAGGGTGATCGCGCGCGCAAGCGGCAGCGCACGGCCGACGACGCGCCGGTCAAGACGGCCGCGCCGACACCATCGAGCTTCGTGTCGCAGCTGCGCTTCAAGGTGCGTGAGCGGGACGTCTGCGGCACGCACCTGACCCGCTCGTGCGCGAGACGCAGCGCCTCGCGGCCGGCATGGTGCTGCTCGGCGCCGTGCGCGAGGTGCACGATCTCGACATCGTTCTGTCGCTGCCGTACAACCTCAGCGGCCACGTCGCCATCACCAACGTCTCGGACGCGCTCACGGCGCGCGTCGAGCAGGCGGCCGGTAGTGCGCCCACCGTCACCGACAACGACAACGACGACGAGGTGAACGGCACCGCCGACAACGACAACGACGACGAGGACGGCGAGGACGCGATGGAGATGGATAGCAGACCACCCGCGCACGCAGCAGCGAGGCCGACCAAGGGCAAGTGCGCGCCGCCGATGCCGCAGCTCAGTGCAATGTTCGTGGTCGGGCAGTACGTCCAGTGCGCCGTCGTCGCCGCCGAGGCAGTTGCGCCGAACCGCAAGAAGACGCTGGACCTGTCGCTCAGCCCGGCGCTCGTCAACGCTGGCCTCGCGCGCTCGGACCTGCAGCCCGGGCTGGTGCGTGCGCGCGTGTGTGCGCGGCATGTGCACTGACGTGCCGCGCAGGTTGTCAGCGCCGCCGTGCGCTCGCGTGAGGACCACGGCTACGCGCTCGACCTCGGCATCGCCGACGTCACAGGCTTTCTGCCGCTCGGCAAGACGGGTGCGATGAACCGCTGTGTGCGTGGTCGTGTGGTGCGCTCACCCGCCTGTGCAGACGGTCGCGAGCTGTATGTCGGCCAGGTGGTCACGGGCGCGATCCAGGCGGTGTCGGCCGAGGGGCGCGCGGTGACGCTCGGCCTGGGCGTAATGGCGATGACGAGCACGGGGGTGCGCGGTGGCTTGCGTTTGGTCATATGCATGCTCACACGCACACACACACACACACACACACAAACACACACACACACACACACACACACGCGCGCGCGGTACTGCAGAAGGTTGACACGTCCACGCTCACGCTCGATACGATTCGCGCAGGCCAGCTTGGCCAGGCGCGCGTGACGGCCGTGTCGTTCAAGGGTGCGTGCGGCTCGCTTGCGTCCGATGCGCGCTCACGGACGTGTGCAGGCGTGGCGCTGTCGTTTGTGGGCGCGTTTGAGGCGTCGGCAGAAGTGCTGCACACGGACGTGCTGAGCACGCCGGCCGTCGACGGCGAGGACCTCATCGCCGCGCTCGCCGCGCGCTACCCCGTCGGCAGCAAGGTCCTCGCGCGCGTGCTGTACGTCGACATGAACGTGCGGCACGTGGGTGTGTCGCTGCGCGCGGCCGTCGTCGGGTGGCAGCCGACCGACCTGCCTAAGAACGTTGTGCTGGACGACGTGCGTGCCTGCCGCTGCACCGCTCGGTTGTGCAATGCTCCAACTGATTGCGCGCAGCAGAACGAGGTGCCATTCGAGGTTGGCACCGTGCTCGAGGGCGCGGCCGTGACGCAGGTTGACCCGGGCACGGCGCTCGTTCTTCGGCACCCGGCGCTCGCTGTGCCGCTCTACGCGCACGTGCGTTGTCGGCAGCACTGTAGCTGCGTGCGCGTCTACTCACGGCTGCGCACGAGCAGATCACGCGCGTATCGGACGAGCCCCTGGAAAAGTTCACCAAGGCGCACCGCGTCGGCACCAAGCACACGTGCCGCGTCGTCGGCGTCAATAGCGTCGACGGCTGCGCGCTCGTGTCGCTGCAGGCGTCCGTGCTCAGCAAGCTGTTCTTGACCATCGCCAACGTGCGGCCGGGCACGCTCGTGGACGTGCGTCGGGCACGCGCTGCATGGTGGCCTGCCGCGGCTCACGGCGCGTTGTGCAGGGCCACGTGCTCAGGGTGGCCGACTACGGCATCCTCGTTGATATCGCCGACCACGTTCGCGGCCTCGTGCCGACGCGCAACGTTGCCGACGTGCCCCTGCGCAACGTCGCCAAGAAGTTCCCGATCGGCTCCAAGCTGACGTGCCTGGTGCGCACATTCTTTGTCAGGCTGGACGCCAAGCTCAAACACCGCGGCCGCGCAGGTGCTCGCAGTCGAGGTCGAGAAGAAGCGCATTGTCCTCAGCCACCAGCGCAGCCTGATGCAGTCGCCCCTGCCGCGCATCTTGAGCGCGGACGACGCGCAGCCGGGCCTGGTCACGATGGGCTACGTCACGGCTGTGCTCAAGATTGGCCTGTTTCTGCGCTTCTTTGCCGACGTGCGCGGCTTTGTGCCGCTCAAAGAGATCAAGTGCGCTCGCTGCCTCTGTGGCGGCTGCTGTGTGCTCATGCTTGGCCATGCGTAGCGAGCTGCTCGCCGGCAACCTCACAGACAGCTTCCGCGTCGGCCAGGCGATCAAGGTTAAGGTGCTGCACTACGACCGTAAGCAGCACCGCGTGCTCGCGACAACAAAGGTGCGCCGCAAGCCTGCCACGCATCGTCTGAGCTGACCCTCGCACAGATCACCAACGCCGTCGCGCCTGCGCCCAAGGCCGCTGACGAGGCACTCGTGGTCAAGACACTGAGGGGCAGGACGTTGATTGTCAGGGCGGGGCCGCAGGACAACAGCATCAATACGGTCGACGACATCAAGCCCGGGATGCTCACGCGCGCGGTCGTGCGCTCGATCACTGGTGCGCTCCGGCGTGCCTCGTGTGCGGCGGAGCTGACACGGACGGCATGCGCAGAGGACCACGTGCTGCTCAGCGTGAGCGGCGCCATCCAGGGGCGCATCCACGTCACGCGCATTGTCGACAGCCTCGATGAGCTTGACGAGGGCGGGGCCAGCCCGCTTGCGCGCTTCCACCCGGGCGACGTGGTCGACGTGCGCGTGCTCGGCGTCGTCCACCGCGTCAACAAGCTCAAGCAGCTGGCCATCACCAAGCGCAAGACGCTCGCCTCCGTGCTCGTCAACCTCTCCGTGCGCCCGTCCGACCTCGCCGTGACCGAGGGCGAGCCCCTGCCGCACGGCCCGGACGACGAGGTGCGCGGGCGTGCTTGCTCGGTTTGGTGCTTGAGCTCAGCGCGTGCCGCCATGTGCAGGTGCCGGAGGGCGCGACGCGCATCGCCGTGATCAAGGCGGTGTGTGGCGGCGATCGCGCGTGTGTGTGTGTGTGTGTGCACCATGGAGGCTGACCACTACTCCCGCGCGCACCAGGTGAGCAAGAAGGGCATCACGGTGACGGTCGCACCGGGGCTGCACGGCTTTGTGCTGCCCGTGGACGCGACGACCGATCTCGACGTGGCAGCGGTGCGCTCGTCCGCTCCATCGTGCGCGCGGTCTGAGCGACGCACTGGCAGAACCTTGCGGCGTACTTTACTAAGGGCCAGCTTGTCCAGGGCGAGCTGCTCACGCCGGCCAAGCGCGCCGGCGACAAGAACCCGAACGTGCCACGCTTCTACATGCGCCTGGCAGGGCCGCGTGTGTGGCCAGCCCTTGCTTGCATCTGAGCATGCTCACACCCGTGCAGCGCCCAAGCTCGAGCCGGGCACGATCGTCGTCGGCAGCGTGAGCCGCGTGACGTCGGGCGACGGGCTCGTGCTGCAAGTCTCGTACAACTCTACCGTGCAGTGCGTGTGTGTACACTCGTGCGATGCGTGCGCCTGACCGCGCGCGCCGGCAGCGTGAGCCTGACAGAGATCGCCGACAAGTTCAAGAGCTTCCCCGCAACGGCGTTCAGCAACGCGCAGCTGGTAGAGGCCGTTGTGGTACGGGCGTGGGTTGCTTGCGGAGCTGTCGCGCACTGACACGCTCGTGGCAGATCGAGGGCGACCCGGCGCGCCGCCAGCACGAGGCGTCGCTGCGTGCGTCGCTCATCTCGGCCGTCAAGTCTGCCGTCGCCGCCAAGGTGAAGCCGTCTCAGCTGCGCGCGATCGTCAACAAGACGCAACTGCCCGCGCCGATCGCAGGTCGCGCCGAGCATGCGCGCGCGCAGCTCGCTGGCTGACGCGGTTGTGCCAGGCGCCGTGGCCATACGCGCTGTCGAGCAAGCCAAGGCCGACATGACCGTCGCGGGCTTTGTGCGCTCGGCGACAGACAAGGGCGTCTTTGTGAACCTGGCGCCGACCGTCGCCGCGCGCGTAAAGGTGCGCTGCCATGCGCGCTCGCGTGAGGGCACTGAAACGGGTGCCGTGGCTAGATCTCCGAGCTGTCGGACAAGTTTGTCAAGGACTGGAAGGTCGCCTTCCCGGACGGCAAACTTGTGCGCGGCCGCGTGATCAGGTGCACTGTGACAGCGCAAGCGGCATCAGCGCCTGACCACGCGCCCGCAGCGTTGACTACCAGCGGCGCCAGATCGAGCTCACCCTGCGCAAGAGCCGCGTGCGCACGCCCAGGGTCGACCGCAGTGCCGAGGTGCGCGTCGCGTGGCTTGGGTCTCGCTGCTGATGCGCGCGGGCCGCAGATCCGCTGGGACGACCTGGTTGTGGGCATGAAGCTGCCGGGCAAGGTCAAGCGGATCGAGAAGTTTGGCATCTTTATCGCGTTCGACAACTCGCGCGTGTCGGGGCTGTGCCACCGCTCAGAGGTGCGTGTGCGGCCAGCGCAGTGCTGGGCTGACCTCGCGGTAGTTGGCGGACGAGCCACTTGAGAACTTTGCCGAGGTGTACAACGTGGGCGATGCCGTGCGCGCCGTCATCCTCGCGATCAACGGCGACAAGCGGCAGCTCTCGCTCGGCCTCAAGCCGGCGTACTTTGCGGGCGACGCTGAGGCCGACTTTGACGAGCTCGACAACGGCAAGGGCGGCGACGACGATGAGGACGACGAGGACGAGGATGAGGATGAGGAGGTGATGGACGCGGTGCCAGCAGGTAGGAGTGGCCTCAAGCGCGCACACGGCGACGAAAAAGACGAGGAGGACGCCGAGGACACCGAGGACGCTGGCATGTTTGCCGAGGATGACGACGAGGAGAACGACAACGACGGCGACACGGAGGTCGAGGCGGAAGACGAGGACGGCAACGGCGACGGCGACGGCAACGGTGAGGAAGCGGCGGCGGCGTCGAGCAGTGCGCACGCGCACGCGCACGCGCTGGACGTGCGGCCGGGATTTGCGTGGGACGATGACTTTGCATTTGCCGAGGGCCCGAAGCAGGACGTGCGTGGCAACCGTGTGCGCGTGTCGGTGCGGCCTGACGGGCGCGGTCGCAGGAGATTGACGGGTCGAGCGACGAGGAGGGCGACATCGCCGGCACCAAGGACGGCGCCAAGGCCAAGAAGAGCAAGCGCGAGAAGAAGCGGCTGCGTGAAGAGGCCGAGGCGCGCGTCGTGGCGCAGGAGGAGGCGCTCATCTCGTCGATCACCGTGCCGCGGACGGCCGAGGATTACGACCGGCTGCTGCTCGGTGCGCACGCATGCCGCCTGTGCGACCGTGCCGCCTGTGCGACCGCGCCGCCTGACCCCGGGGATTAGCGCATCCAAACAACTCGTACCTGTGGATCAAGTACATGGCGTTCCAGCTCGGCCTGACCGAAATCGACAAGGCGCGCGCTGTCGGCGAGCGCGCACTCAAGAGTGCGGTCATGCGCCGCCGCTCGCGCACGACCCCTGACGCCGCCCTGCCCGCTCGCCAGCGATCAACTACCGCGAGGAGCAGGAGAAGCTGAACGTGTGGGTCGCGCTCATGAACCTCGAGAACGCGTACGGCACGGCTGAGTCGCTCGCCAAGGCACGCACATGTCCAGCGTCAGTGTCGGCATGAGGCTGACAAGGCGCGCGCACAGACGTTTGAGCGCGCCGTGACGTTCAACGAGCCGAAGAAGGTGTACATGCAGCTGGTCAAGATCCACGAGCGCTCGCAGAAGCTCGACGTGCGTGCGCGTACAGCGTGCTCACCGCGCCGCCTCACGCGCAAAACGCCAGGCCGCCGACGAGCTGTACAAGACCATGTGCAAAAAGTTCCGCGAGAGCAGCAAGGTGCGCGCGCGTGCCGCGAGGCTGCAAAGCTGCTGACCCCCGCGCAGGTCTGGGTGCAGTACTGTCTCTTCCTCCTGCACCAGCGCAAGGACGCCGACGCGGCTCGCAAGACGCTCGACCGCGCGCTCAAGAGCCTGCCGCGGCGCAAATGTGAGCTTGTCGCGTACTCTGCCGCAGACGCTCACCGCCACGCGCAGACATCAAGACCACGTGCAAGTTTGCGCAGCTCGAGTACAAGTTTGGCGAGGTCGAGCGCGGCCGAACCATCTTTGAAAGTGCGTCGCTCGTCTCTCGTGGTCGGACGCGCCATCTGACCTGCCTCGCAGACCTGCTCAGCGCCAACCCCAAGCGCGCCGACCTCTGGTCCATCTACGTCGACATGGAGGAGCGCGCCGGCGATGTACCCGCCACCCGGTGCGCCGCCGCAACGTCAAAATGCACGTGTAAGCCGCTTACCGCGACCGCTCGCAGGCGCCTGCTCGAGCGCATCGTCAAGCTCAAGTGGTCGTCCAAGAAGATGAAGTTTTTCTTTAAGCGCTTCCTCGACTTTGAGAAGCGCCGCGCCGGGCCAGACGTCGCCGTTCGCGTCGAGCACGTCAAGGACCTCGCACGAGCATTTGTGCAGGCGCTCGCAAAGTGAGAGAAGGCTCTGGAAGGAGCGATTTCAGTGTCACTTGCACGCCGTCGCCGAAGAGCGGGCGTGGCTCACCGCTGATTCGGCTGCGCCACCAGCCGCCACGGGGCGTTACGATGCACACAGACAGCCCCGGGATAAGCGGCCACTGGCATGCTCGGCAGCGGGTGGCAGGGCGACCGACGCGCGAGCTAGCGCGCAAGCTAGCGCCAGGTCTAGCGCCGCGGCAACTGCTGGTGCTCGGCGTGCTCGCGGGCACGCTGCTCGCGCCGCTGCTCGCGAGCGCCCAGTACTACACGTCGACCGCCCTCGATGACCCT
>CALSCO010000765.1:0-37655 GCA_943704415.1 Parvularia atlantis | reverse complement strand
GGTCTGCGGCAGACGCGGCGGATGAAAACAGCAACGCTGTGGAGAAAGCTGCACCGGCCATGTTTCTGAACATGGACGTGCCCCTCGTGCCGCCACCGCGCGCCGCTGCTCTCGTGCCAGGACGTGCGCGTGCTGCTGCCCACGGGCGAGACCATGCTTGAGCCGATCAAGACGTTCGACACGGCCAAGGACGTGCTCGCGCGTCTCACGGACAAGCTCTCGCCGGAAGAGCGCAAGCGGCACCGGCTGTGCGAGCTCAAGACGATCGGCACGGGTGCGTCGCAGGGGACGACCGACGGGGAGGCAGCGCGAGGCGGACGGTGTTGACGGCGCGACCGCGCGCAGTGCCCGTCGAGCGCCCGCTCGACGCCACGACCAACATCGCCGCGCTGCGCAAGGAGTGGGACGCCGACAAGACCATCAAGGTGCCAAAGCGGCCCGCCGTGTGCGCGCCGCCTCCGCTGCCGCTCACGACGTCGGTAGTTCATGCTCAAGCTCGTGCGCGTCGACCACGAGATCGTCGTCAATTTCAACATCTACTTCCGCATGACCGCCGGCAAGAGCGAGACGCGCGCGACGTTCTACGTATCGGAGGAGACGACGGTGCAGCAGCTCAACAACGAGGTGCGTGCAGCTGCCGGCGGGAGAGGGCGGTCCGGTGCTGACGCGCTTGTGCCGGCGCGCAGATCAAGTCGTACTTTGGCTTTGCGCGCGACGAGAAGCGCTTCGGCCTGATGGGCAACTACGACGGCAAGCAGGTGCGCCGCTATTCTCGCGTTGGGCGTGCGCAGTGCTCACGCCGCGCGACGCGCAGGAGCTGCGCAAGCTGTCTAACGACGAGAAGGTGCTCAAGCTCAAGACCGCGTGGGAGAACAGCAACAACACGTTCTTCCAGTACCAAGTGCTCGTGCGTCGCGGTCGGCGCGCGGGTGCTTAGTACATGGGCACTCACGCCGCCGCGCCGCAGCCCGAGGCCGAGAACCAGCTGCACCTCGGCGCCGACAAGGAGGGCTTCATGGAGATCAAGAGCTCCAAGCTGCCGCTGTGGACGCGCCGGTGGTTCTCGCTGCGCGGCACGAGCCTGTTCTCGTTCAAGGACAAGGACGTGCGTGCGCACCGGCTGCGCGACACCGTGCTCACGGCGAGCGCGCGCAGGACCACGAGCCCGTGGACGAACTCGACCACGTCGACGAGCGTAAGACGGTCGAGCTCGGCCAGGAGAAGAAGAGCTCGCTGCTGGGTGCACTCTCGGGCTCGAAGGCGTCGTGGCGGTGCGCACACATTGCCCAAGCGTGCTGCGTGCCCACACGCGTCGACAGCTTCGACATCGAGCACGAGGGCAGGGCCGTGCACCTAGCCTGCGACGACGAGGCGTCGATGAAGACGTGGATCGAGGGTGTGAGCGCGGCGCGATGCTGTGTAGTGGCGACGCAAGCCTCACGCCGTCGTCGTCCTGCGCGCGCACAGCCATCAAGTCTGCCGGGTCGCGCAGCGTCGCGCACGACACGAGCGTCGCCGTGCCGAACCCGATGAAGCGCACGCTCATCCCGATCAGTGCGTGGGCATGCGCGCATGCGTCCCTTTGCTCACGGCAGCGCGACATACAGGTGAGAACCCGGAGGACATGATCCGCAAGCTGCAGGAGACCAACAAGGTGCAGGCGATCCAGAAGGAGGCGGCGAGCCTGGACGACTCGCTCGATGAGATCAAGAAGCTTGGTGCGACTGCCCGTGCACACACGCATGCTGCTCGTTCGCTCAACCGGCGGCCAGGCAAGCAGCTCGTGGCCGTGCGCGGCAAGGACGCGGTCGCGCGGACCAAGGAGATCGTCTCGCTCATCCAAGACTTTATCACCAAGGCGCACCAGCTGTTGGGCACAGAGGCGACGCCGGCACGGAAGAACAACGTCCTTGCGAACGCGACGCAGGTCAAGGACAAGCTGAAGGAGATCGTGGGCGCGGCCAAGGGTGCGCACGCGGCTCCACGCGCCGTCGGAGGGCTCACGCACGCGCGCAGTCGTCGCCACGCAGACAAGCACGGTCGAGATCACGCCGGAGGTGCGCAAGCTCATGAGCCTCGTGGACGAGCTCAACAGCGCGTGCGAGTTCCTCGTGCTCGCCGTGCGCATGGAGGACGGTGCGCGGACGGCTCGCTCGCCTGTGTGTGCGCGCGCTGAGCCCGTCGCCGTCGCGCAGACACGGAGGTGTTTGACGTCGCCGTCAAGCCCGTGGTCGTCGTGCCGCAGGCCAACGGGCCGGGCAAGACCGGCAACGCACAGCTGGACTTTGCGCTGTCGGGTGCGTGTGCTGACCCTTGCGAGCGCGCATGGCGCAAGCACCACCAAACGGCGCTCGCAGGCCTCAACACGTTTGGCATGTCGCCCGAGCTGCTCGAGATGATGCAGCAGGCGGCGGCGATGCCGCAGGAGGAGGAGCCGCCCGCGGACGACGCCAGCGCGGCGGCGGCAGCGGCAGCGGGCACGGCGGTCGCAAGCGACACGCACCTGCAGGACATGCAAGACAGCGCGCTCGACGACATCCTCTCAAACTTGACGAGTGCGATGAGCGGGCTGGGTGCGGACGGGCTGGACCTCGAATCGATCTCGTCCGGGAAGGCGGCGGCCAAGTCAGCCGCGCCACGCGTCGCGTCTGTGTACGGCGGGTACGGCAGCGAGAGCTGCGCAACGTGTTTCGGGTCGATCGAGGGCACGGGCATCAAGGCGTTCAACAAGACATACCACCCGCACTGCCTGTACTGGTGCGTGTGCCGCGCCCTGTCGCGGGCCCGCTCGGCGCGTCCTGACAGCCGGGACGGCGCGCAGCTCGCAGTGCGCCAAGACGTTCACGGCCACGGACATCGACCGCAAGCAGGTGCTTGAGACGGCCAACGGGCTGCTCTGCCGCAACGACTGGCTCAACACGCTGCCGAAGGTGCGGCGCGGGCTGCTGTCCTGCCTCGCATGGCTCACCGCGCGCGGCAGTGCCCCGCGTGCACCAAGGCCGTTGAGCCCAACGCCGTGGTCATGTCGGCGCAGCAATCGTACCACATCGCGTGCTTCAAATGCGCGGTGCGTCTCTTTACTGTGCGCTGCGGCTGTCGTGAACGCTCACACCCGTGCATGCACGCAGGAATGCAAGGCCGCAGTGCCGCCGCCGGGCTTCTTCTCGCGCGACGGCACGCTGCTGTGCGAGACGTGCCTGCACCGGCAACAAGGCACGCTGTGCGACGTGTGCATGAAGCCAATCCACGGGAAGGTGCGCGCGTGGCTGTGCCGTGCGCGGCACACGTCGGCCAACGCGTGGTGTCGTTGCCCAGTCGCTCGTCATCCTCGAGAAGAAGCGCCACCCCGAGTGCCTTATCTGCCACTACTGCAAGAAGCTACTAACAAAGGACACGGCCAAGATCCGCAACGAAAAGGTCTACTGCGCGCAGGTGCGCCGCACGCACGCCCGCCTGCGGCAGGCGGCTGACCGCCCGGGGGCCGACGCAGCACGCACAAGCGCTGTTCTGAGGCCGTGCCCATGTCCCCCGTTGTGCTCCCCGCGCGCTCGCAGTCTCGTGAACACCAGGATCACTCTTGCCCCGCCGCGTCGGGCAGCGCCACGCGCTCGAGGAACACGGCGTACGCGGCCTTGCTGGCGGCGTCGCTCGGCACGAAGCTGCGCGCGCGATCAGCACGCGGCACGTCCGCACCCGCGAGATCACGCACTGCCCGCCGCCGTGGCGGTACACGGTCGGCCCGACAAAGGCCTCGACCAGGCGCAGCGAGCGCTCAGGGCTGACGCGCACGTCGTTGTCGCCGAAGACGTGCAGCGTGGGCACATCGATCGGGCGCTCGTAGAGGTGCGCGTAGGCCGGGTCGAGGGCGCGGAAGCCTGCTGTAGCCGTCAGCAGCGATCGCGCGACGACCCACGGCGCACCCGACACGAGCACGGCGAAGCGGAATGCGAGCCACTCGTGCTCCGGCTGGCCGCGCAGGGCGCACAGCATCGCGACCATCGACGCGCCTGTGCCGCATGATCAGCAAGCAGCAGCAGCAGCGACGGGGGCACGGCGCACCCTGGCTGAAGCCGAGCACGCCGTCGAACGGGCCGTGCTGTTCAAACACGGTGCGCAGGAAGCGCAGCGACACGTCGACGTCGCGGTACACTGCGCGTCACGCGGTCGACGATCGCGCGGCGGCAGCAGCAGCACACGGCGCGCACCGGTCCGGTCGCGGTTCGGGTACCACCACGTGTTGGCGCTGGCTGTGTGTGTGCGCGTGTAAGCGTGTGAGTGAGCGATGGGTCGCTGCCCGTGCGGCCGCGGGCGCACTGTCGTCGCCGCCCGCGTCCGCGAAGCCGTCGATCTCGGACGGCGCGATGGTCAGCGGCGCGGTCACGTACTCGAACTCGGCCAGGTGCCGCAGCGCCTTGCGCAGGCTGCCCGTGCGCTCGCGGAAGAGCTGCGCCGACTGCAGGAAGCCGTGCAGGCACAGGATGCGCAGCTTGCGCGGCATGCGGATACTCGGACAATCACACAAAGGCAAAGCGCGCTCACTCTCGCTCAGTACGGCAGGCGCGGGCGCCACACGAAGCCCTGCGCGGCATCGCTGGCGGGCGCCGCATCAGCCGGGGCGAGCGACGGCGGCCGGCGGCGACGCACTCTATCTCGTCGTACCAGCCGTAGGCGGGGGGCCTGCCGACCACCAGCGGCGAATACATGCCGTGAGCGGGTATCGACGCCTCGCTCGGCCCCGTGCCGGACGCGGTCGCTGCGGCAGCTGCGGCGGCGACCAGCGGCGATCCGAACGGGAACGGCACGCCGCCTGACGCGCGCGTCTTCAGCTGCGCGAGCAGCGTCGAGGCCGCCGTGGGCACGCGCGCGATCGCCGGCTGTTTTGCGCGGCGTGTCAGCGTGCACTGCGCGCGCACGGGGGGGACGCGCTCGGTGCGCACCGAAAACATCCGCGAGAACGTGACGTGGTCGTCTGCAGGTCCGTGGTCAGCGCACGGGACGCGCAAGCAGTGTGCGCGCGCGTACCGAGGTAACCCGAGGCGAGCGGCGGCGACGAGCCGTCGTCGAAGAAGCCCAGCTCGTGCGCGGACGGCACAACGCGGTCGTGCTCGCTGTAGGGCGCGCGGAACGCCGCGGCCGCTCCCTGAACGCAGATCGCTGTCAGTCCAGAAATATCCTCGTCGGCGACGCACGGCGAAGCTTGTGTCGATCAGGTCCAGCACGCTGTGGAAGTCGCGCTCGTGGTCGTTCCAGGGCGGCAGGGGCGCGACCGCGACCGCGACGGGTGGTGGCCGGCTGCTGGTGCGGTCAACGTACTCGATCGGCACAGGCGACAGGCTCGGCGAGCGCGAGGGCGGCTGCGTCTGCGTCTGCGTCTGCGTCTGCGGCGGCAGCGGCAGCGGTGCTGGCGGCGGCTGGCGCTGCCGCAAGGCGTGGCTGCGTGTGACAGGCGACGCCACGGGTGCGCTGCGTTTGCTGTGGCGCATCGGCGGTTGTTGTGGCGGCTCGGACGCGACCTCGACCGTGCGCGACAGCTTGCCTACCCATGCCCGTGCGTGTGAGCAGCCCGCTGCGCCCGAGTGCAGATGCGCACCTTTGGCGAAGATGCCCTCGGCCGCGGCGCCGCGCTCGAGACCGGGTGCGTGTCGCACAAGCTGCGATCGGGCGCGTTACACGCGCCGTGTCGGCATCGGCAGGCCGCCGCGCACCGTCAGCCGCTCGGTTGTGAGCGGCAGCAGCTGCTGCGGCGGGGGCTGCGGCGCACGCGGTACGGGCGGCGGCGAGGGCTGCTGGCGGTGGCGCTTGTGCCGCGGCCGGTCGTCGGGCGCCGTTCGTCGCTGCGGCGTCGGCTGCGGCTGCTGCGCGTCCTCGGTCACGTGCGCGTCGCGATGCCGTGGTCGTGGCGGCGGCTGCGGCACGTCGCGGGTTTGAGTTAAGGCCGAGCGGCGCGCGCTTCGCAAACGGCGCCGCGAACGCACAACAACGACGATGGCCGGCGCCGGCGCGTCGCACAGCGGGCGGATGCGTGCGACCAGCTCGACGCCGTCCTGCTCGCGGCGCTGCACGGCCCTCACGTTGTCCTGGGCGCGCCCGTCAGTACAAGAAGGGGGATCGACCGAGCTGGGCCGTGACGCGCGCACCAGCTGGAACTCGAGGAACCGGTGAAGGAACGCGTGCCGCGCGTCGTCGGCCGCGCCGGGCTCGTCGGCGAGGTTGGCGCGGTCGAGCAGCGCGAGCGTCTCGGGCGTGACGGCGGCCGTCCAAACGCGCCGCGGCGGCTGCGGTGGCGGCGCGGGCGCGGGATGGCGCGCCGCGCCCTCGACGCGCGTCGCTGCCATGCTGTACGTCGCCTGATGGCCGTCTTATTGCACACACCGTAGCTATCTGTCTGTACCTGCGCGCACGGCACGGCGACATCAGCGCGGTGCAGTGTGGCGTCGCACGGCCATGATGGTGTGCCACGCATGCGCCACTTTGCGGCCGGTGTGGCGGACGGCCACGTGGCGAGAGTGACCACGGCGACATGCGGCTCGAGAAGTGCTACTTCTGCTCGTCCACGGTGCGCGGCCGCGGCCCGGGCGTGCGCGTCGCTGCCTGTCTGCCTTCCTGCTGATGCGTGGGGTGCGGGTGCAGGTGTACCCGGGGCACGGCATCATGTTTGTGCGCAACGACGCCAAGGTGCGCTCTTTCGCCACAGCACGCGCAATGCGCTCACGCTGCGGCACCGCGCGCAGATATTCAGGTTCTGCAGATCAAAGTGCCACCGCGGCTTCAAGGCCAAGAAGAACCCGCGCAAGATCCGCTGGACCAAGGCCTTCCGCAAGGCCGCCGGCAAGGAGATGGCCATGGTGCGTGCGTCGCGCGCGGCCACTGCCTGCGCACGCCGCCTGACACGCTGCACGACGCGTCGGACCGCGCCAGGACACGACGTTTGAGTTTGAGAAGCGGCGAAACGTGCCCGTGCGCTACGACCGCGAGCTGATGAAGACCACGCTCGTCGCCATGAAGCGCGTCCAGGAGATTCGCGAGCGGCGCGAGCGCCAGTTCTTCCTTAACCGGTGCGGTGGCGGCGGCGCTCGACCTGCGGCGCACGGCGCGGCTGCTGACCCACACGCACGTGCACAGGATGAAGAAGGCCAAGGCGAACGAGGCCGAGGAGCAGGAGAAGGAGATTGAGCGCAACATCGACCTGCTGCCGGCCGCGGCGGTCAAGTCGCTCGCGCAGGTGCAAAAGGACAAGGCCGCGGTCCGAGCCACGGCCGCGGCCGAGATGGAGTCGTGAGCGCGTTTGCGCGCGGCAGTACAGCCCTCTCTTTGTACAGGATCTGCGTGCTCGCTCACACGAGCCCGATGCGCTTGGCGATGCGCTCGCTGTGCTGCTGCTGGTGCGCACGCTGCCGCCGCAGCGTCACGAAGCACGCACCAATCATGCTCACGACCATGCCGAGCTGCGGTCCGCCCGCGCCACGTCAGCTACCGCGCGACGCCGCCACGCCGCTCGGCTGCCGCGCGCACCTCAAAAAGGATGAATTGGTGCCGCGCCAGCTCCGGCGGCACGGGGCACGGGCGGTACACGAGCTGCTGCGTCGCCTCGGTCCCGGTCGCCGTGGGCTCGCCAGGCGCGGTCGTGCACAGGAACGTGTGCACGTAGTTTGTCGCGCCGCAGGCCTCGACGGTCATCTGCACGTGCGGGTCGGGCACGATCAGTGCGAGAGGCGAGCGCGCGCGAGGCCGCCGCGGCGCACCGTGCGCTCGTAGTCGCATAGCTCGCAGTCGCTCACGCGCGTGCACGAACTCGACGAGCCGTCCTCGCCGGACGCTGCCTGCGCGCTGTGTCCGCGCGCGCGGGCACCGTCTCAGCCCCCCCTCGGACACGCACGCACGTCGCGTGCGCTGCGCACCGTGCACGCCCCGCCACCGCCGCCAGCAGCAGCAGCAGCGGCAGCAGCGGCAACGGTCGACGACGTGGCATCGTCGGCGTTCGAACTGTGTCACACTTCGAGCGCTTCGGCTCGTGGCGCTTCACCAGCGCAGCTGTCCGCGAGCGCGACGGCTGCGGCCGCACCACGACCGCGGTGTTCCCCCCCCCCCCCCCCCCCCCCCCCCCCTGCCCGCTTCGAGCTGATCAGGGGCCCGGCGTGTTTGCCCGACATGGGTGCGCTGCGCATGCCCGCTGCGCATGCCCGCTGCGATGCACGCGCGACTGACACGCGGCGCGGGCGAGGCGCGCGGGCCGGGACGCCGGGGACGGTGCCTGTTGTGCTGTCTGTGTGTGCCTGCTGTGTGTGTGCGCACGCGCATCGCTGTGGTGCCTGTGGGGCGCGTGGTGTGTGGTGTGTGGTGTATGTAGTGCGGGCGCACGCGAGCGCCGACCGCGATCCTTCCCCTCGCGACACGGTGTGCCCGGGCGGCTGCCCACGCTCCGCGCACCCGCGCGCCGCACGCACAGCGACCACGCCTGCTCGCCGTCGTCGTGTCCTCACTGGTCGCGGCTGGTGCGCTTCACCATCCAACTTTATCTGCCGTGCACGCGCTTGCTCCCAGCCGCACGCACTGTGGCTGACGCCCGCTCAGTGACGTTTCTTCAGCCCTGCAGGCACGGGATCACCAGCACGCGCTCGCGATGCGCCGCGGCTGGATGCTACTCACCCAGGGCAGCCCGAGCCTTGAGGACACGCAGGTGCGATGACGCCGCACGCCGCACGCCGCACGCCGCACGCCGCACGCCGCACGCCGCACGCCGCTCGTGACGCCGCCGCGCCGCGCAGGCCGTGTGCCCGGACGCGTTCCAGCGGCTGTGCCGCGGCGAGCTGCCGGAGCGGCGGGCGCGGGCGCTGCTGCACAGCGTGCTCGGTGCGTGCGGCCCGTTGGCGGCGGCGCGGCGGCTGACGGGGGGGGGGGGGGGGGGGGGGGGGGGGGGCGGCGACGGCCGCGGCACGGCAGAGCTCTGCACGAGCGTCGACAACGTCTATCTGAGCGTGTGGGAGCCGCTGGCGTCGATGCAGTACAAGGGTGCGCACGTGCGCAGGCCGGCGGTCCGTGACACGGCCGTCATGCGCACGACGACGCAGCGCAGCGCCCGTTTCTCATCTCGCCTGCCGACACGCCCGAGCTCGCGCAGACGGCCAACGCGTCGCCGTTGCTTGCCAGCGACGTCGCGGACGATGCCGGGCTTATCGCGGCTGATGCGGACCTGCGCGAGGCGGTCGCCTGGTTCGCGGCCGCCAACCCCGTCCACCGCCGTAACGTGTTCTTCGTGCTCGTGCGCAAGGGCTGCAACGACACCGCGCGGCTGTTTGGCGCGCTCGTCGACCAACACCTGCGCACGCAGCAGCACCAGCTGCTTGCGGGGCTACCGAACGAGATCGTTATCGCATGCCTTGGTGCGTGCACGCGCTGGCACGAGTCGCCGCCGCTGCATCGTGACACACTGCGCGTGCGCAGACTACATTGACACACCCACGCTCGTCGGCCTGCGCGCCCTCAACCGCAAGTGGCGCGAGGTCGCATCGAGCGACACTGTCTGGCAGCGCGTGTTTGTGCGCGAGCTGCTCGGCTCAGCTGGAGCGCCCCTGCCGCCCGCGCTGCCCAGGGACGTCGCACGTGCGCGCGCGTGCACGCGCACGCGTTTGATGGCCGTGCACAGCTGGATGACGGCCTACGCGTGCCACTGGGTCGCGGTGCGCCTCATGGCCAAGCACGTCCAGACCCGGCCGTCCGACAGCGAGATGCATGTCGTCGACGCGACGTGGTGGTCGGCGGTGCATGTGCTCTTGACGTGCCTGTGCATGTGCTGACACGCAATGTGCTGCCTGCGCGCAGTTTGAGACGCTGGCTGGCTCGGCGCACAGGCTCCGCATGCAGCACGGCCACGTCGCTCTGGTTGCGGCCGAGCCCAGCAACACGCACAACACCCTGCACGTGCTCGCCTGCCCGGGCCCGCTGCCCGACGCCGGCGCCCTGTACAGCCAGCTCGTGGGCGATTTGCGAGCTGTACCCGCAAGTGCCGTCGACGGGAGCACCTCGGGCGACTTGACCAACTTTTTGGTGCAAGGCAGTGCGTGCGCCGGCGCCGCAAAGCGGCCCGCGCGGGGGGGGGGGGGGGGGCTGACGTGCGGCGTGCACGCTCAGTTCTGGGCAGGGACGACTACGAACGGTACCTGCGCATGTGGAACAACCTGGACGAGATCATGCTCGCGGTTCGCGACCACGACGTGCTCGCCCACCTCGAACTCAACAGCAGCGTCGTCATCGTGAGGTGCGCACGCAACGGCGCGCTGGCCGTGCCCCTGAACGCCGTGACCGCTGCGCAGCTCGCAAACGTGGCGTCAGCTCGCTCTATGGTACAACGTGCGCGTGCACATGCCGTGCACGGGCGTGCGCATGATCATCATCGACGACGCCGGTGAGCGGTGCGTGCGACAACGCAGCAGGCAGGCGTCAGCTGACTAACGTGCGACGCAGATGCGGGGCGCTGGAGCTTGTGCAGCTCGAGCTCGACGGCAGCCTGAACGTGCTGAGAGCGCAAGCGCGACCGGTGCTACAGTCCGAGACGCCCGTGCAGCTGCCGACGAGCACGCCTGAGCAGCTTGCCGTCGTGGACATGCAAGTGGACGATCCGCTCGACATGCCGTATGCCAGCATGCTGACGACAACCGTCGTGCCCACGCCCGTTGACCTTGAGCCCGCCGTGCCCACGCCCGTCGACCCTGTGCAAACACCGCATCAAGTCAACTTCGAGCGCATCGACGTCGCCCTGCGGCGCGCCCGTCGTGCCGCCGGCGCTGCCCTCACGAGTACCCACCGACGCGCGCGAGCCAGCCTGCGCGAGCTCGTCACGGGCCAGCAGGACGAGCTGGCCATGCAGATCGACCGCCTCGACGAGGACCTGCGGCGGCGCCTGGACGAGCTCGAGCGGGACGCCGCGGGCGGGTGGCCGCGGCTCGACACGCCGCAGCTGCAGCTGTACAACTGGCTCGAGGACCTGGCTGCGCGGTGCGCGTGCGTCCTGGCGACCAGCCACCTGCCCGACCACCGCGTGCTGCTGCGTGGCCAGCACGAGCGGACGGGGCGCATCCGGCGCGTGGCGGCGGCGCGGCCGCATTTGGCGAACGCACTGCTGTCGAGCGCGCTCGCGCGGGAGCGCATGGTCGTGCGCGCGCTGAGGCCATGAGCTACGGGGGCTTGCTTTGTGCAGTGTTTACGACGCAGAAGGTGATCAGTCTCCCAGTCAGGCTCACGCTCAATGACGTCCAGCCGCTCGTTTATGTCCTTCAGCCGCTTGCTCTGCTCCTTGAGCCGCTTGTTTCGCTTTTCGAGTCGCTTGCTCTGCTCCGCGAGCCGCTGCAAGTTGCTAGCGGCTCGTGCATCCAGAGGCGGTCACGGTCAGCATGACAGTTAGGCCTGAGCGCGGCGGCTGCGCCATCGGCGGCCGCCTCGTCACCTGCCTTGACCTGAGCCGGCGCATGCCGGGCCGCACGCTCGCCATACACAGCCGTGCGAACGGTGCCACACGAAGTTGCGCAAATGTTTCACATGATCTACTAGTACATGCCTGTGCCTGCTGTACGCAGGATGCCGTGCTTCTCAAGCACCGCGGCCTGGTGCGGCCCCGCGAGCACGCGGTACGTCGCAAACTGAAGCGAGAACGACGCGTTGCCAGACGAGAGCGAGCGCAGCGCGGTTGAGTAGCCGACCATGGCCTCGAGTGGCGCCTCGGCGTCGACCTGCACCGCGTTGTGCGCATGCTCGCTGGCCGAGCTGCGGCTGTGCGTGATCGCCACGATGCGCCCGCGCCGCACGCCCGTCAGATCCGCCAGCACCGCGCCCATGTGCTCGGCTGTCATTGAGATGTACACCTGCGACAGCGACGCGCGCGTGAGCCGCGCGCCTCGCGCAGACACAGCCGGCACGCACGCGCATCATCGGCTCCATCAGGCGCGACGTGAACGACCGCAGGAGCTCGCGCACGCACAGGGTCGCGCACGCGCTGATCGCGCCGACGGAAGAGTCGGCCGTCAGCGTCACGTCTGTCACGCACACGGACGCGCCCGCGACCGCGTAGCCAAGCAGCGGGCCGCGCCCGAGCACGCTCAGCACGCCCATGCGCACGGCCTCGCGCGCCTCGTTGTATGGCACGTGCTGGCACTGCTCCTCGCGCAGGTCGATCTCGACGTTGCACTCGCCGATGCTGGCCGCGCCGGTTGCGTTGTCCTCCGAGGCCGTCTCAAACAGCGCCGCGTCCGTCGGCTGCAGCGTGATGCGCATCGACGCAAACTGGCGCTTACCGCTCAGCTCGCGGTCGTAGACGTAGTCGCGCGTGACGGCTGACCGCCACGCACGTGATCAGTCGCGCGATGCGGTGATATGCTCCATGTGCGCACCCTTGCCCTCGAGCGCCTCGCGGTACGAGATCAGCACGGGACCCATCACCGGCTCGACGTTGAAGTCGGTGCGGAGGCGGTCGGCAACGATGTCCAGGTGCAGCTCGCCCTGGCCCGACAGCAGCGTCTGGCCCGTGTCGCTGTCGGTGCGCAGCTGGGCGCGTAGCGCGCGTCACGGCGGGCCGCACGCTGTTCGTGCTCAGCAAACCTGCAGCGACGGGTCCTCGAGCAGCATCGCCTGCAGCGCCTCCTGCAGTGCCTTCTCCTCCGACGACGAGCGCGCTTCGACCGAGCGCGAGAACACGGGCGGCGGGATCACGAGCCCGTCCAGTCGCAGGCGCCGGCGGTCGTTCGAGCCCAGCAGCGTGTCGCCCGTGGCCGTCTCCTTGAATCCCACAGCGACGGCGATGTTGCCCGCGGCGACCTCGCTGCTCGTCCACCCGCATCAGCCGGGCGCACACGCACCGTACACGGCGCACACCTGATCTCCTCAACGTCGTCCGCGTACACCGACAGAAGCCTCCCGACGCGCTCCTTGGTGCCGCGCGCCGTGTTGGTGACCGTGTCGCGCGCCTCCAGCACGCCTGCGGGGCCGTCAGATCCGCGACGCTGACCCGCGCGCGCACAGACCCGAGTACACGCGCAAGAACACCATCAGCCCGCGCTGCCGGTCGTGCGTCACCTTGAAGGCGAGCGCGCAGAGCTTGTCAGCCGACGACGGCTCGGCGCTCCCTGGCTGGCGAGCGAGCGGCCAGCATTAGGTCAGCGGCCCAGGCCGACGGCGATGGCACCTTCACGACCGGAAAGGACACGGTGCTGCCGTCCTCGGACGTCGCCTGCGCGGGCGGCCGGTCGAGCGGCGACGGCAGGTAGTCCACAACGGCGTCGAGCAGCGGCTGCACCCCGCGGTTGCGGAACGATGCGCCGGCGAGCACAGGCACGGCCTTGTGCGCGAGCGTGACACGGCGCACGGCACCTGGCCGCGCACGGCGTCAACGACGGGCAGGCTCACGCCGCGAGCACGCACGCACGCTGGATCACGTCGGCCGGCACGTCAGCGACCCGCCCGATCTCAAGGTAGGCGGCCATGAACTCGTCGTCCAGCTCGGCCAGGCGCTCCAGAAGACGTTCGCGTGCGCCAAGGACGCTGTGCGGGCCGCGTGAGGCCGCGCGGCATGCACGCCCAGCGAGCGCGCACGTCAGGCCGAGTTTGCCCGTCAGGTCAACGTGATGGCGCTCGAGCTGACGCCCCTCGCGATCGTGCCACTGCAACAGCTGCATGGAGACGATGTCGAGCGTGTCGCCGCTGTACGCGCCGTCGCCGTCGCCCTCGGGTCGCACGAGCACCTGCAGCGGGAGCGTTGTGGCGTGCAGCTTCTCCTGCACCGCGAGCACGGCGCGGTCCATGTCGGCGCCGTCGCGGTCGTTCTTGTTGACAAAGACGATGCGTGGGATGCTGCACGCGCGGGCTCAGCACCGTCCGCCCGCGGCTGCAGCAGCCGCACCGCCGCCGATCCGCCTGCGCCCAGACCGTCAGCGTCTGCGCCTGGACGCCGCTGACCGCGTCGAGGATCGTCACGGCGCCGTCGAGCACGCGCAGCGATCGCTCGACCTCGATGCTAAAGTCGACGTGCCCTGCGCCGCGCGTGAGCGCCCCGGCTGACGCCTCAATCGCCGCGCCGCGCGCACCGGGCGTGTCGATCAGGTTGATGCGGTGGCCGGCCCAGCCGAACGTGATCGCGGCGGCCTTGATCGTGATGCCGCGCTCCTGCTCCTGCTGCAGGAAGTCGGTGACGGTGTTGCCCGCGTCGACGTCTGCCGCAAGCGCAGGATGAGCGCCAGGCGCACCGGGCGCGACCGCAGACGCGCGCACCGCCGATGGCGCGCGTCATGCCGGCATAGTGCAGCATGCGCTCAGTGGTCGTGGTCTTGCCGGCGTCGATGTGCGCGATGATGCCGATATTGCGCGTGCGCGCGATCGACGGCGCCCACGCCTCGCTCGCTGCTGCTGCTGCTGAGGCGGATGCGGCTGCGCTGCTCTTGTGGCGCGCGCCGACGACGCCGACGGTCCGCGCCCATGCATGCCGCCTGGCAAGCATGTCGCGCCCGGTATGGTGGCGAGAAGCGTGACTCTCGCACCTTCGACGATGGCCGCCGCCGCCGCCGCGCCCGTCGCCGCGCCCGCCACGCCCGTTGCCGCGCCGATGTTTGGCTGCGTCGTGGCCGGGCGGCTCGTGCAGACCAACCTGCAGCAGGTCGACGCGAGCAGGTTTGTGTTTGCGCTCGACGACGCGCGGAGCATCAACCACCTCGCCGTCTTCCTCACCGGCGCTGTCGCCTTTCCGCCGGGCTACGGCGCGACCGTGCACTTTGGCTGGCCGCGCAACTCGGTCATGACCTGGCAGTTTCTCGTTGCGTGCCGCGTTTTGCCGCGCTGCTGTAGCGGTGCATCGCTCACCCGCAGCCGCGGCGCGCAGGGCTGCCTCACCAACGACAAGCCCAGCGCCATCTACAAGGTGTCCATCTTCAAGACGGGCGGTGGCGCGGGCGGCGCAGGCGGCGGCGGCGGCGACATGCTCGACGACGGCGGCATGACTGTCGAGGGCGGGCCTGGCGCCGCGCCCGACAAGGTGCAGGCGCAGCTCGGCCTCGCGATCGAGCCGCTCGACGTCATCCAGGGCTTCCTGTCGCAGCCCGGGCTCAACCAGGTCGCGCTGCGCCCGACCGAGCCCAGCCTGGGCGACTACGCGCTAATCACGCGGCGCATCCTCGAGCACTTCTACAACTACGTCACAAGCTTCCTTGGCGTCGGCGACGACCTGCCCATGCGCATCATCAACGCGTGGTACCAGCACGTCGAGCGCAAGCTCAAGCTTGACCCGGACTTTTGGCGGCGGGCGACGAGCGCCAGCAGTGACGCGTGACGCGGCAGCGCCTGACGCAGCGGCGAGTGACGCAGCTCTGTACCTCCTTGTACCATCTCCGCGCAAGTCGTGCTCAAGAAAGAGTAAAACACAGCCTTCTTTTCGTTTTCGCGGGTCGAGCGAGACACAGGTAGAACTGAACAGCAAACGCGACAGGTTATGCGGAAGAGGGGGATCAGTTGCTCGAGTAGCCGACGTCGGCCTCGATGCCGTTCTTCTGCGTGGCGATGTAGAACGAGGCGTACATGTTCACCCGGTCCACTGCGCGCGCACGCGTGGGTGAGCGGCCTGCGCGTGCGGGGGCAGAGCAAGGCAGGACGCACTGTACTGCTTGTCGTAGTTGACGCGCTTAATGTCGAAGCCGGCGTCCTTGATAAACTCAGCGTCTGCGCCAGCGATCGCGTGAGCTTGCTGGCGCACGCTGGCACACGCGCGGGGACGTACACCACGGCTGCCGTGATGCCGAGCGCCAGATGATCAGGCCGTTCTTGACGACGTGGGCCGACAGGTCCTTGCTGAAGTTGCGGACGTAGTCGCGGTCGAGCCAGTCGAGGTGGTCCATCAGCACGACGCGCGTGTAGTAGCCGTCGCGCAGGACGTTCTGGAACGAGTCTGTGCGCAGCTCGAGGCGGTCGATCTGCGGCGCGCCCGTCAGACGTACTGCACCGCCCGGCACAGGCGCAAGCGCGGCACGCACCAGCTTCTCGTTCTTGAGCTTGTTGAAGAACTCCTCCTTGAGGTAGCGCGGGCAGCACTCCTTCGTGTACCGGCCTGTGGCGACGACACGGTAAAAGTAGTTGTCGGTCTTGAGGTTCGAGTTGCTGACGGCCTGGTGGTCGCACGCACGCGCACACGCGTAGAGTGAGTGAGCGACGTTGTCGGCAAAGCGAGCGGCCACGCACCTGGTCAAAGACGCGCGCGTTGTACTGCACAAGCGTGCCCTCGGCGCGGAGCATGTCGAGCTGGTTCTTTGGCACGCCGTTGAACAGCCACATGGCGGCTTCGTCGGCGCGCATCAGGGCGCGACCCGGCCCGGCCCGCGCGCAGCACGGCACGACACGCACCGGGGTTGTCCATGATACGGCTCAGGCCGAGGATCTTCCAGCGGATCTTCTGCGTCCAGATCTCCGACTGGCGCTCGACGCTGCCGCACTCGAGCATCTCGTGCAGGTCCTGGTCCATGCGCAGGAGCGGCGCGAGGTACTGCAGCAGGTACACGAGCCAGCCCATGGCGCCGTAGTGGTACAGGCACTCGTCAAAGTAGTGCAGGCGGGCCGACCAGAACACGTGGGCGTCCTGCGCACGCGTACTTAGCACGAAATGCCAGTCGTCGCACCACACGGTACCTGCGACAGGAACGGCGCGATGCGGTCCTTGTACAGCTCGCGGATGTTCTCGTGCTTGCCCTCGCCAAACATCTTCCAGAAGTCGTCGTACTGCAGGCGCTTGATGCACACCTTCTTGAGCTCGACCAGGTGGTTCTGGCACGGGTTGAGGTCGACGCCGACGACGCGCTGGGGGCCGTCGATGAGCATGTCGAGCAGATTGCAGCCGCCCGACGTGAGCGAGAGGACGACGTCGTTCGGGCCCATCGGGAACACCTTGGCGTCCTCGCGCGGATCCTCCCACGTCATCGAGTAGATGAACGTCTTGGGGAAGCCCTTGCCGGGGCGCGCGGCGATGTGCTGGCGCACGGGCTTGTCGCCGTGGCGGAGGCGGCCCAGCCAGACGTAGAACGGCGCCTTGACGAGCGGCACAAACGGGATGTGGCCGACGTCGTTGTACTCGTACTCACGGACCATCTTGTGGTCGAGGTACTGCCGGCGTGCCGGGTCGAGGAAGATGCCGTCAAAGTCGAAGACGGACTGCGCGAGCGCGCATAAGCGGCCGACCGGTGAGCGTGATGGGCGCACACCTTCCAGAACAGGCGGTAGAAGGTGTTGTTCTGGCGCGAGGGCTGGTCAAACTTGTCCGAGACGTAGAAGTCGGCCACGCCAAAGAGGCCGTGCGGCGCGAGCAGGGTCATCGCGTTGTCGACGGCGGCGAAGAACGGCGGGATCATCGAGAGCGAGTACGAGAACGTGATGAAGTTGGCCTGGTTGCGTGGGGCGTGGGGCGTGGGGCGTGTAAGCACCGCATCCGTGTGCCGTGCCCAGCGCAGTGCGCAGTGCGCGCACCTTGACGCCCTCGGGCAGGGCAAACTCGCACACGTCCGCGTTGACCACCTCGACGTTCTTCCAGCCCTTCTTGTTGACGCGCTTCTGCGCGACCTCGCACAGGGGCTTGCACAGGTCGATGATGTAGATCTTCTTGAACTGCTTGAGCGAGCCCATGATGCCCTCCATCGCCTCAACGTTCCAGCCCGTGCCGCCGCCCATGTCGAGCCAGACCACGTCGCGCTCGTCCTCGAGCCGGCCGGCCGCGGCCTGCAGCATCGGGCGCCGGCCGTGCAGGAAGTTTTCGCGGAAGCTGCCGGGCGCCGCCGTGAGACGAGCAGCACAGGCGGTGCGTGCCACACGCACTTGTCGTACGCGTCCGCTTGGTCGTTGTAGAACGAGTCGAGGCGCTCGGCGTGGCTCGCGCCGGTGATGGGCTGCATGTCGCGGATACTGGGTGTGAGCGCCAGCACGCGGACGCGCGGCACAGCGCAGGCGCAGCCGCACCTTGAACCACATGTTGTACAGCACCGTCAGGTTCTCGGCCTGCGCGCGCGCGCCACGGCCACGAGCGGCGTCAGCACCGGGATTCGCGCGCCGAGTTCAGGCGGGCGGGCGCACCAGCGACTTGGACATGGCTTCGGCGGTCGGTCGGGTGCTGGTGGCGGAGGGGTGCGGTGCGGGCTGCGCGTGCGCGCGGGGCGCGTGAGAACGGGATCTGCGCTGGGCCGGCGTGGGCGGCGCGGGTGGTGCGCGCGCGCGTGGCGACCGTGAGGGGGAAAGTGGGGCGCCACGCGGCCGCGCGTGTGATTGGGGGCCGCCACCTCGCCCGCGCCATGCCGCTCGCATCGGCCGCTGCGCCATACGCACGCATTCACCGACAGCGCATCGGTGTGCAACAGGCACCCGGCCATCCGTGCGCGCACACAGATTGCGTGGCGCGGCGCGGCGTGCGCGCGTGCGGCGTGCGTATCCGAGCCGCATTAGAGCGGCCACGTGCCGGCGCGCGCGTCGCTGATTGGCCGTGGCGTAGCGTGCGGCGATTGGTCGCTGCATCGCGCCAATCAGCACCGTCACCATGCCGCTCGATCGCCGCCTCGAAGCTGTCTTCGCCTACTCGGACGAGGGCCTGGCACAATGCCGCGAGGTCGCCGCGTTCCTCAAGAAGCGCCAGGCGATCGAGGCCGACTACGCGCGCGCCCTCGGCAAGCTCTGCGCCGGCGTGCTCGCGACCACCAAGAAGCGCGTGTCACGCGTCCGCTCAGGCACCGACGCGGGCACGACGGCCGGCGCGGCGTCGCTCGCGGCCTCGGGCGGTGGCGCTGGCGGCGGCGGCGGCGGCACGGGCAGCGGTGGCGGCGGGAGCGGCGCGGCACCGGGCGCCAAGGCGTCCGTCGCCACGACGTCGCTCTGGACAGGCTTCCTGGACGTGGTCGAGGAGGTGCGTCGCGTTTGTTGCGGGGAACGTGGGGTGAGACGCGCACGTCACACGGCGTTTCGCACGCGTTTCGCGCGCACCGCGGCGCGCAGACCAACAACGTCGCCGCCGCGCACGACAAGCTCAGCCGCACGCTCGAGACGACCATGGTCGACACGCTCGGGCAGCTCGTGAAGGAGTGGGAGGGCACGCGCAAGACGTTCATCGCCGACGGCACCAAGTCGACCGGCGCGCTCCAGGACGCCTACACGCAGCTCAAAAAGGCCAAGACCGACTACGACGAGCTGCAGCGCCAGGCCGACGAGGCCGAGGAGAAGAGCCGCACGGCGCAGAGCAACCCGGCCATGAAGGAGAAGGACCTCGAGAAGGTACTCGTCAAGGCGCAGCAGACCGAGCTCAAGGCGCAGGACGCCAAGCGGGTCTGGCTCGACAAAGACGACGGCAGCCGCGTACGCACCTCGGGCGGCACACCGCGCTGCCCCGCGCTCACACCGCGCACGCACACCGCGCACCGCGCACAGCAATCGCAAGAGCAGTTCTACAACGTCGTCCTGCCCGAGCTGCTCGACAGGTTCCGCGCGCTCGAGCACGAGCGCCTGGCCAAGCTGCAGCAGCTCATCATCAAGTACTACGAGGCCGAGCAGATGCACGTGATCGACCACAGCGTCTTTGCGACGACGATGCAGGAGAAGATGAAGGAGGTCGACATCGACGAGGACCTGCAGGGTGCGGCCGTGTGCACCGTACCGCCGCCGCGTGCGCTCTCATGCCGCCCGCAGAGTTCATCGACGACCATATCCGCGACGACAGCCAGGGCGCCAATGTCTCGGTGCGCGCGCTCATCAACCCGCTCAAGGCCGGGCGGCTCATGCGCCAGACGAGCGAGAACGTGTTCAGCCCCGTGCGCGCTCTCGTCTGTGCACAGCGCGCTCGCTGACGCCCACACGCCAGGACTGGAAGCTGCGCTACTGCGTGCTCATGGGCCACGAGCAGCGCCTGTACATGTTCGACTCGGAGGACGGCATCAAGCCCAAGCAGATTGTCGAGCTCGCCGCGGCGCAGACGCACTCGGTCGACGACAGCTACTTTGAGCGCAAGCACTGCCTCCAGATCGTCTCGAGCGACTTCCTCGTCAAGAAGGACGTCAGCCGCATCTTTTACCTCGCGGCCGAGAACGAGCAAGACAAGCTTGAGTGGATCCGGCACCTGCGCTCGTGCGATTTCACGCGCTTCCTGTCTTCGATGCAGGGTGCGCTCGACCGCATGGCCTGCGCGCAGGCGGATGCTCACGCCCGCCCGCAACGCCCAGGCGAGGAGTACCGCACAATCAAGAGCCTCAAGGCTGAGATCGTCGAGTGCAAAGACCTGCCGTCGTCAGACATCATCCGGCGCTCGTCCGATCCGTTCTGCTTCATCAGGCACGTCCGCCGCGCCACGCTATGCCCTTGCGCCGCTCACCCCGCGCCCACGCCCGCTCAGCCTCGGCTGGGTCAAGCTCGCGCGCACCGTGACCAAGCTCAACACGCTCTCGCCCTTCTTTGGCGAGTCGTTCTACTTTGAGTGCGCGCGCGCGCGGCCCGCCCCAGGCCACGCACACCCGCTCACCCGGCATGTGCGCGCGCCCGCAGTGACATCGCGCACAACCACCGCAGCCTCCTCGTCGAGGTGTGCTCGCAGAACCGCATCGGCATGCAGCGCTACACGCAGCTGGCCAAAGTGCAGGTGCGCGCTTTCGCACACGACTTCCGCACACACGCGGAAGCCCACACGCTCGCCCGCACGCGCAGATCTCGCTCGACACGCTCCCGGCCAACGCCGAGCAGGAGGAGTGGCACCCGCTCATCCTGCCCGCGGCCGACACCGACTCGAGCAAGTTTGTCGTGTCGACGACCGACCTGGGCTCGATCCGCCTCAAGGCCACGCTCATGGTCGAGAAGATCCTGCCGCTGGCCGAGTACGAAGCGATGCGAGCGGTGCGCATCGCGTGGCAGCCCCGCGCTGCGAGAGGCGTCTGAGCGTGCGCAACACGCAGCTGTTGTTTGACGGCGACCTCGGCGCGCTGCTCGCTCTCAGCAACGCGCTCAAACAGAAGGAGGAATTTGCGCGGAGCATCCTACGGTTCAGCGCGAGCCAGCGCACGGCCGTCGACCTCCTGCGCAAGCTGACGTCACAGGAGATCGAGTCGACCGGTGCGTGCCGCCGCCACGCGCCCGGCCCGCGCGACATCTGACGCCGGCCGCAGACGACCCCAACATCATCTTCCGCGGCAACTCGCTCGCGACCAAGACGCTCGACCAGTACATGAAGATGGTCGGCACCGAATACCTGCAGAGCACGCTCAAGACGCTCGTGCGCAACGTCTACAAGGACAAGGAGTCGTGCGAGGTGCGTGCGACGGCGACGGCGACGGCGACAGCGACAGCGACAGCGACGACCTCAACCGCGTCGCAGGTCGACCCGACGCGCCTTGAGAAGGGCGACGACCTCAAGCGCAACTGGAAGCGCCTCACGACGTACGTCACGCAGTTCTGGGACACGATCAACATGTCAGCCGACAAGTGCCCGTGGTCTGCTGCCCCGCCGCGCCGTGTTTGCACCACTCACACTGCCGTCGCGCTTCGCGCAGGGAGATCCGCGCGGTCCTGGCCAACCTAGCCAAGGACACGATGGCCAAGTTCGGCAGCGACAAGGTCCGCCACACGGCCGTCAGGTGCGCCGCGCTCAATACAGCACTACGACGCGACGCTCACGCCGCGCGCGCGGCCAGCGGCTTCATCTTCCTGCGCTTCTTCTGTCCGGCCATCCTCGACCCGAAGCTGTTTGGCATGGCGGCTGGTGCGCGGCGGCGTACTCGTGCATGCTAGTGCTCCCTCACACGCGCACGCGCACGGCCAGAGCACCCGGACAACAACACGAGCCGCTCGTTCACGCTCATCGCCAAGACGCTGCAGAACCTGGCCAACCTGGTCGAGTTTGGCGCCAAGGAGCCGTACATGGCCGACATGAACGCGTTCATCGTGCGCAACTTGGACGCGTCGCGCGGGGCCGTGGACAAGTTTGCGGTGCGCCCGCGCGGCGGCACACGGCACACGGCATCGCACCGCATCGACTGACTGCGCCGGCCGCCCGCCAGACTGCGCCGCCCGCCAACCTGCCGCCGTCGATGGACATCAGCGTGATCGACAGCCGCCGCGAAATCGCGGCCGTGTACCGAACGCTGCAGGCCAAGCAGGGCGAGCTGCGCACGTACCTGGAGCAGAACCCGGTGCGCGAGACGCGCGGTCGCGGCCGGTGGGCTGACCGACCGTGCCTGGTGCGCAGTCGGAGCCGCTGCAGCAGCTGCTCGACGCGATCACCTCGCTCGAGACGGTGCACGACGAGTACGAGAAGCGCGCCCAGACCGCGCCGACCCGCTCATCGACCGCGAACGCCGCACCGAGCGCGCCCGCCCCATTCGCGCGGACAATGTCGTACGGCCACGCCCACCGCGACGAGCCGGCCTCGCCGCCCGTGGAGCGCGCCGCCAGCCCCTCGCAGCTGTTCCCGCACGCCGCCAGCCCCACGCTGGCACACCCGCCGCCGCGCCCGGCCCCACCCGTCCCGCTCTCGAAAGTGCAGCAGGCTGCGCAAGCGGGCGGCGTGCCAACGGCCTTTGCAGGTGCGCGCCGCCACTGCCTTGCCCGCGTGCGCTGACCCGTTTGCGCAGCCATGGGCGTGGCCACACCGATCGCGCTCGCGCGCAGCTCGGGCGGTGGCGGCTCGTCGCGCTCGTCGGAAGACACGTCTGCGCAGCCGTCGCCCGCCGTCGCAACGCCGCCGACGCCGCCGGTGCCGCTCGCGCGCAAGCCATCGTTGCACCGCAGCTCGGACGACGTCGGTGCCGCACCGACCTCGCTGCCGCCGTCGGGCCCGCCGCCAATCGTGGCTCGCAAGCCGTCGCTGCACAACATCAACGCCGACGAGCCCATGCCGGCTTCGCCACCGCCGCCCGTGCCGGCCGCACGCAAGCTGTCGGCGCCGCAGAGCGAGGAGCCGACCACACCACCAGTGCCAGTGCCCTCGCGCCGCCTGCCACCCCCGCCGCCGGCCGGCGAGGGTGCGGCCGCGCAGGAGGAGCCCACGACGTCGCCAGCGCGGCCTGGCTCGGACGGGACACCGCTGCCGCCGGTGCGCACGCGCGCAACGCTGGATGCCGCATTAACGCGTCGCGTCAGGCCAAGCCGCGCGTGCTCTACGGGCGCTCAGCCATGCCCGCGCCGCCGCCGCCCAAGTAGTGCGTGGCATGTGAGCGTGCTGTACATTGGCAGTGCCTCAGCTGCTAAACTTGAAAGAGCTACGCTTGCGCTTGAGCGGCGCCGACGTCTGCGTCGCGGGTGGTGTCGCTGCTGCTGCCTTGGCCGACATCGCGCCCGTTGCTTCGCGCGCCTGCGCTCGCTGCACACACAGGAAGTGAGCTGCCGCGAGCGACGAGGCAGGACCACGCACCATGAACAGATTGAACGTGAACTGCTGGATCACCTCGCGGCCGAGCTGCAGGTTGCGCACGCGGATGCGCTCGTTCGGCAGGTGCGCCGCGTCGGTGCACTGGCCCAGCGGCAGGTGCACGGCGGGTGCCTGGGTGAGCGCACGCGCGCAATCAGCACGCACAGTTGCTCGCTGCCGGTGCGCGCACGCGCCTTGAACCAGTCCTCGAGGAAGCGCGTCACGGGGATCGTCCCGCCCTCGCGCACGAGCTGCGGTTCAATCTTCCACACCTGCGCGGCGCTGGCCGTGTGAGCGGGATGCACATGCGTGCTGGCGTCGGTCGGCGTGCGCACCGTGCGGATCGCATCCTTCGCTGCCTCGAACGCCGCCCCGTCCTTCTCGCCGAGCCACCAGCCGGCCATGTCGGTGACGGTGATGCGCATGTGGTTGCTGCCGTCGGCGCGTCAGTCACTCGCTGGCCAGCACAGGCTGCGTTGCCCCGCACCGCGTGCCAAGCTGGCGGTACCGCGCCAGCAGGTACTCTTGCAGCTCGTGCGTGACGTGCTCGACGTTCTGGTCCGGCACTAGGCGCATGCTCACCGAGGCCCATGCGCGGCTGGCGTGCGCGTCAGCACAGCGCAGGCAGCCCGGCCGCACAAAGCGCACCTCGGGATGACCGTGTTGGTGCCGGGCCCGCTCACCTGCACGTTGTGCACTGACAGCGTCGGCTGGTACCACCGCGCCGACAGGATCTGCGCCTTGGACGGCAGCGCGGCGGGCGCCTGGCTGACGTAGAGCACGCCCGAGCCCGTGCGCTCGACGCCGTCCGACGACGCGCCATCGACGGGCTGTGCTGCGCCCCCGTTCGCGTCGTCGGCGACGTGCGGCGACGAGCGCGCAACGCTGCCGGCGGCCGGTGGCCTGATCGAGTACTTGTCGCTGTCGAACGCGAGCTGCTCGTACCGAGCCAGCTCGGCCGGCTCGGGCTGGCGCAGGTTGTCGTAGAAGTGCGGCACGGCGACGCGCCCCTGGCTGTCGCGAAGCGACGCCAGCAGGTGCAGCAGGTCCACAAGCGGCTCGGCCACGACGCCGCCGTCCACGCCCGAGTGCAGATCCTCCGGCAGCCCGAGCACCTCGACCGTCGCCCGCACGACGCCGCGTAGGCCGTAGGTGACGCAGGGGATGTTGTCGCCGAGCCAGTACGTGTTGGCAATAAGGATGCAGTCCACGTCGCCGCTCTCATTGAGCCAGCCGTTGCACGACGACAGCGCGACCGAGATCCCCTCGGAGCCGCTCTCCTCCTCGCCCTCGACCAGCAGAATCACGTTGACCGGCAGGCGCTCCTCGCGCCACAGCTCGCTGGTGCCAAACAGCGCCGCGAGCACCGGGCCTGCCGCGCGCGCGGTCAGCTGCTGCTCAGCCCTCAGCCGTGCGCGTAGGGGCGGCCCGCACCCTTGTTGTCGGTCGCGCCGCGGCCGTACAGATACCCGTTGATGCCCGTGAGCGTGAACGGCGGCGTGTTCCTGCGGTGCGCTGTGAGAGAGCGACACGCGACGGCCGCCAGGACGCACCACTCCTTCTCCTCCGCGGGCTGGATGTCGTAGTGGCCGTAGAAGAGCAGCGTCGGCACTGTTGCCAGCGTCAGTCACGCGGCGTGTGTGCGGGCCGCGCGCGTACGCACCGGCCGCGTCCGGCGCGAGCGAGCGGTCGTTGGCGAGGAAGCGCGCGACGACGACCGGGTTCTTGCCGGTGGCGCCCGCGACCAGCTTGGACTCGGCGCCGAGCTGCTGGCACAGCTTGTTGAGGAACTTGGCGCCGCGGCGACACTCCTCGCGCAGCGTCTCGTCGCTCGACACGGTGCGCAGCGCCACAAACTGCTCCAGCGCGGCCAAGAACGCGTCCTCCTCGTTCGTGAGCAGCTGCGACAGGGCCGCGTCTCAGACTGTCGCACCGGCCGTGTATTGCGTGTGCGCGCACCGTCGGCTTACTCTGCGGCGGCACGCGCCAGACCTCGATCGCGCCCGCGTTGCTGCCGACGATGAGCATGTCGTCGAACGCGGCGAGCGAGAGCACCATGCGTCCTGCCGCACACGCGTCAGCGCTCCGGGGCACTGTTGCCCGTGAGCGCGCACGCACCGCTCTTCTTCGACCTGAGCACCTCGAGGCACTCGAAGCTGCGCCCGATCATGCGCACGGTGCCGTCGGCCGAGCCCGAAAAGATGTGGCCCTGCGGCGCGCGTCACGTCATTAGTGTGCACGCACAGAGCCGGCCCGGTCGGGTGCCGTGCCTTGCACACGACGAGCGCGTTGACGTCGTCCGAGTGGCCCTCGAGCTGGCGCGTGCACTCGAGCGTCTCGAGGTCCCAGATGGCCACGTGCCCGCCCTGCAGTCCGCAGTACAGCAGGCCCTCGTGCACGAGGAGCGACAGCACCGCGCGCTGCGGGCCGCCAGGTACGGCCAGCTGGTGCAACAGCTGCAGCTTGGGCGGCGAGGCGTGCCAGCGCCAAAGCTGTGCGCGCCGTGCGTCCGTGAGGCTGCGCTGCTTGAGCCCGGCTGCGCAGCGCACCTTGACCGTGCCGTCGCCGCTGCCCGAGATGAGCACCTCCTGCGGCGGCGCGCTGCTCAAGGCTGCATCCGGCAGGACGAGCTTGGCCGTGGCGAGGCAGTAGACATAACCAAAGTGGCTCAGGGTGAAGTTGCACTCCTTGTCAACGCTCGCGAGCATGCTCCCGCGCGGCGAGCGCGCCGACAGCGGCACGGGCGTGTAGCCCGGCGAGTCCACCTGCATTGGCGTTGGCGGCGCGGGCGTGCTGCCGGCCAGGCGCGCGTTGTCCTCCTGCGCGGCGTGCGCGATCGCGTCGCCCTCGGCCGCCATTAGCTGGCTCTGGCGCGGCAGCGGCACGGCCGAGAGCAGCTGTGCGGCGAAGACGGCGCGCGCGTTGGCACTGTGGCTGGACGACATGAGGTACGGCGTGCTGGCGGGCTCGGCCTCGGGCTCGGGCGCAGAGCAGTCGATGCGCTTGTCCTGGCGTGCCTCCTGTGAGCGGGTGGCGTGAGCGAGGGGCCGCCTGCGCCGCCGCCATGCTGCTCACCACGCCCGCCCACGTCTGCGCCGGGCGGCTGCCGGCGAAGAGGCCGACGTCGAGGTCGATGGCCTTGGTCTGGATGGACGCGTTCTGGCAGCCGAGGAAGAGGTGCGCGCCGTCGGTGGTGGCGGCGAGCGAGAAGATGTTGCCGACGAGCAGGCGCGGGCGCAGCACACAGAGGCACTCGAGCTGCTCGATGTCCCACAGCTGCGGCCGCACCGCGCGACGTGAGGAGGCTGCGAGCGTGCCTGATCGCGGAACCACGCCGCACCCGCACGGTGCAGTCGTGCGCGGCGCTGACGAGGAACTGCTGCTGCTGCTGCTGCTGCTGCTGCTGTGGGTCGCGGCCGCCGTCGACGATCGCCAGGCTCGAGACACCGCGCGTGTGCCCGCGCAGCTCCTTCTCGAGGTGGAACAGGCGCACGTGCCAGACCTGCGCCACGCCACGACAAGCCACGACACGCGATCAGCTCTCGTGATGCGCGTCACGCGCGCGCACCTGGATGATGCCCTTGGTGTCGTCGTTGTCGACGATGCCCGCAAATAGCCACCGCGCCGTCACGGCCACGGTCAGCGCCGCGCGCGGCTGCGACAGCTGCTGCAACAGCTCGCAGTGCCGGCGCGCGAGCTCGACGCCGGATGCTGCCGCCATGCTGCTGCGCTCATTAAGTATCGGCGAATCGCCATGCTGGGTGCGTGCTCATCGCCCATCAGCGCAACGATCGCCATGTTGTGTACTCGCTCATGGCGTATCAGCGGGACTTTCCCCTCTCGCGCTCTCTCTCACCGTCGGGCGCACGGCCACTGCGCACTGGTGCCTGCCGCCCGCTTCGCCCTGCGCTGCCGCTGCGATGCGCTGCGACTGGGAGGGCGAGCAGCGAGACGGGGCTGATCCGCGCACGTTCGCAGCCAGCACAGCAACCGCCACCGTCCACACGCGACCATGGTGTGTCACCGCTCTGCGCGCGCCGCGACGACGCCGTGGGGCCCGCTGACGTGCCGCGGCGCGCGCGCACGGGCAGGGCCTGTGGGAGGACCTCAGGAACGGCAAGTTCACGACCTACGCCAAGACGTGCGTGCGCTCTGTGCGTTGAGTGGCGCACCACGTGCTGACGTCGTCCGCGCGCGCGAACAGGGCCGGCATGGTCTCGGTCGTGGGTGCGACGGCGGACGGGCGGCGCGCGCGCACCGGGGCCGTGCGGCTCACGCGTCGTGCGCACGCACAGTGCTGATCATCGTCGGCGCGTTCATGATCACGAGCATACTCGCGGCCGCCTTTTCGTTGTGCGTGACGACGACAGCACACGTGGGGCTCGCCCGCTCACGCGCACCGCCAGCGTCTTTGCCGGCCTGATGCTTATCCTCGAGCTGCCGTGGCTCGCGTGCTGCTGCGCCGGCCCGAGCGTGTGCGTCCCCTTGTTCGATCGCGCGCGCAATGAGCGCTCACCGGACCGCACAGCGCGACCTTCACGCGCGTCTTCAACCACCCGCTGCTGCGCGCGTTCCTATACACCGTGTGCGCGCGTCGGCGTGGCTGTGCCTAGCTGGTGCACAAGCACGCTCACGCACCCCCCGCCCCCGCAGCATGTCGACAGTGATTTGGGTCGTCATCTTCCACGCAAACCAGTCGTCCATCTACGTCATCTCGGCCCTGCTGCTGGCGGGCACGGCCCTGCTGTACATCCTGGCCGCGTTCAAGAAGGAGCACGTCGAGCAGGCTGGCAACGCCGCGCCGGTGCGCGCGCCTGCCCGCCTCATGTGCGCGGGTGCTCACTGCAGTGCGCGCGCGCTCGCCAAGGGCACGCCCGGCATGGAGAAGGAGCGCCCGACGAACCCGGCCGGCGCCGGTTACAGCAACGTCGTGTGAAATGGCCCCTCGCTCGTCTCGCTTCACTCTCTTTCCCGCTGTGGCCGTGTCGCGCCCGTCGTCAGGCTGTCCACGTCGCACGTTACACACACAGCGTCTGCCTAGCCGTCGGTGCCGCGCGGCCGGTGCAGCGCGGCGATGCTGTCGCGGTCGAGCTCGCGCTGCAGCATCGCCGCCGTCAGCACGGCCTCGGTCAGGCCCTGCACGGCGACGACGGCGCGGCGCGTGTTGTGCGCGGGCCGCGCGATCAGCACGGCCGCGCCGAGCAGCTGCGTTGCGATGGCGCCGCGCCCGAAGCGCTCGCGCAGCGCCGGCGCGGTGCTGATCGCGGCCGCGGCCTCGACCGCGGCGGTCGTGCCGAGGACGGCCGCGTGCAGGTGCAGGCCAAGACGCACGCGGCGCAGCGCGTTGAGCGCGTTGCCCGTCGCGAGCACGCCGAGCACGACGGGCCAGCTGATCACGCGCTCGAGCAGCGGCGGCGGCGAATCATACGCAGACATTCGCGATGGACAATCTGCGGTTCTGCCGCGTGCGCGTCGAGGACGAGCGCATACTCGTCCTCACGATCGACCGCGAGCGCCAGCGCAACGCGCTCAGCGCCGAGGTGCCCCGCGTCGCATCGCCTCGCGCGTATGTCATGCTCAGCAGCGGCGAGCCGCGCAGGCCAGCGCCGAGCTCGCGCGCGTCTGGGACCACTTCGAGGCCGACCCGGCGCTGTGGGTCGCGATCGTGACGGGCGCGGGCGACCGCGCGTTCTGCGCCGGCTTTGGTGTGTTGCGCTGAGGAGAGGCCGGCCACATCGACCGACGGCGCGGCGCGCGCAGATCTCAAGAGCGAGCCGGCCGAGAACCCGACGGGCTTTGCGGGGCTCGCGTTCCGCCAGACGCTGCGCAAGCCGGTCATCGCCGCGGTCAACGTGCGCGCGCCCGTGCTGCTGCTGCTCGTGCTCGTGCTGCTGCTCAGCGTGTTTGTGCGCAGGGCCTCGCACACGGCGGCGGCTTTGAGCTCGCGCTGGCCTGCGACGTGATCCTCGCGTCCGAGCGCGCTTCGTTCGCTCTGCCCGAGCCCAAACGCGGCCTCGCGGCGCTCGCGGGCGGGCTCGTGCGGCTGCCGCGGCTGATCGGTGCACTCGCCGCCCTGCTGCCGCCGCACGTGCGTGCGTGCTTGACGCGCGGTGCGCCAGGCATGCAGCGGGCCCTCGCGCTGATCCTCACTGGCGACGAGATCGACGCGGCCGAGGCGCACCGGCAGGGCATCGTGAACGAGGTCGTGCCGCACGAGGTGAGCAGCATTTCGAGCGCGTGCCATCGCCTCGCTCATCACCCGCGCAGAAACTGCTCCCGCGCGCGCTCGAGATCGCCCGGCGCATGCTCGCGTGCTCGCCCGACTCGCTCGCGGCCAGCAAGCGCATCGTCGCGCTCGCCCTGGCCACGCCGGACGTGTTTGCGGCGATGCAGCAGCAGTACGAGCTGCCCGAGGTCGCGGCGATGCTCGGCGGCGACAACCTGGCCGAGGGCCTGGCCGCCTTCGCCGAGAAGCGTGCGCCGCGTTGGGTCGGCGCGTCGAAGCTATGAGATTTGGGTGCGACACGCTGTGCATCAATGGATACACGGGTGCCAGGTATTTCGGCCCGCAATCAGCCCGCTGTCCAGCAATGGATAAGTGGGGCGACGTAGCACTAGGAGCGGGCGTCGTCGCATCGCTCGGCGCGGCCGCGCTCGTGCTGCGCTCGGGGCTGCGGCGCTTCCGCACGGCCGACCTCGTCCCGGGCTCGCTCATCCACCGCCAGGGCAGCCTGCGCGGCTACGTCGTCGCGGTCAACGACGGCGACAACGTCCGCGTGTACCACACCGCCTGGCTGCGGCAGTGGGCCCGCCGGCCAGACGCCCAGCGCCGTGCGTCGTGCGCCTCCGCATCGGGTGCGCGGGCAGTGGCTGATCGGCGCTGGGTGCCAGTCGCGCGCGAGGGCGGCGTGGTCAAGAACTCGATCAACGTGCGCCTCGCCGGCGTCGACGCGCCCGAGAGCGCGCACTTTGGCAACCCGGGCCAGCCGTTTGCGAGCGAGGCACGCGCGGCGCTCAAGGAGATTGTGCTCGGGCGCTTCGTACGTGTGCAGGTGCACCACCGCGACCCGTACGGCCGCCTGGTGTGCGACGTGTTGCGTCACCCGCGCGATGTCACTGATCGCCGCTCGCAAGGTCGGCACGGTCTGGTTCCGGTCGCGCATCCCGTTCATCTGGCGCAACGTCTCGCTCGAGCTCGTCAAGGCCGGCTTCGCCACCGTCTACGAGGGCCACGGCGCCGTCTACGGCTCGTACCTGCAGCAATACCGCGCGGCCGAGGCCGTTGCGCAGCGCGAGCGCAAGGGCATGTGGGCGCAGGACAACTACGTCAGCCCGATGGAGCACAAGCGCCTCGTGCGCGAGTCCACGGGCCTGTCGATCGAGGCGGCCGTGGCCAGCACGGAGGGCGAGGACGTTGCTGCAGCGGCACCGGCAATGCGCAAGGCCACTGCCAAGAGGAGATGACCGGCACACAGCCCGCCAAGGCGTTGGCCCAAAAAGCACGCGCACGGTCGCAGAAAGGGTTGTTCAACCGGCGGATCACCGCAGACACACACACACACACACACACACACACACACACACACACACACACACAGGAACGGCAGATGCAAACGCGATGAGCATGAACGCATGAACGCATCAGTATTCAAACCCGCCGCGGCCACCGCCGCCTCGGCGACTGTGGCGCGCGGTCAGCCCCTGCGACCGGTGAACACCGCCGCGCAACGCACCCGCCGCGCCCGCCGCGGGTGTCCATCGACGTGTCGCCCTGGCCGTTCGGGGCCCGCGCGTACCCGGGCACGTTGGTCCGCTTGGGCGTGACCTTGGCACGCGCGTGACGTGTTAACTGCGCCAGCACAGCGCCCCACAAACTGCGAAACGCCCACCTTGATCTGCTTCCCGAGGTGCGCCGAGCCGTCCAGCTGCAGCGCGCTCACGGCCGACGCCTCCTGGGCAAACTCGACGTAGGCGTAGCTAGCGCGCGCAGGGGGCGGTGAGCGGCAGCCGCTGCGACGCAGACTGCGCACCCTTTGGACTGGTGCGTTGTCGGGTCCTTCTTGATCGTCACGCGGTTGACCACGCCAAACTGCGAGAACAGCTGCCGCAGCTGTGTCTCGGTCGCGTGGTAGTCGATCTGCGCGGGCCGTGCTCGCTGAGCACGAGACATGCGCGGGCGGATGGGCACGCACGTGGCCCACGAAGATCGACCGCCGGTCCTCCTCCTTTGTCACGCCGTCGGGCGGCGCGGCGCCTGCCATGGCCGGCCCGCCTGCCATCTGCTGCTGGTGCTGCTGGACCTGCTGCGCCTGCTGGTGGAACTGCTGCTGCTGGTGGAACTGCTGTTGCAGCTGCTGTTGCTGTTGCTGTGAGGGTGCAGCGCCCTGGTGCTGCGTGTGGAAGATGCTCTGGCTGATGCCGTACGCGCCCGACGGCAGCTGCTGCAGCAAGAACGACTCTGAGAACGGGAACGGGCCATGGCCGGGCATCTGTCGCGCGCGCGCGGTGTCTCGTCGGCCTATTGGCACGGCCAGCCTAAGCGCCCGCACCTCGTACGAGCCCGTGACCTCGACGATGGTCGACCCCGGCCCGGTCGGGCCCGCGCGGCCATGGTACCAGCCGACGCTGTGGCGCGTCTCGGGCATGGCGCGGAAGAGCTGCTCGACGTTGGCCTGGCCGGCGGCGCTGTTGTTGTCGCGCGCGTACTGCGCGTCTTGGTGCTGCGTACGCGCGCGCCCGCCGTCAACACCGTGTCACGCACAGCAGCGTCACACGCACGAAGAGCAGGTGCGCCTGCTCGCGCTGCCGGTCGAGCAGGTTGTAAAACATCTCCACGAAGTGGTGCGCGACGTTCTGGTCGGCCGTGGGCGCCTCGGCGGGGTTCATCGCTGCTACTGCTGCTGCTGCTGCTTCTTCACTTCGTCCGCCTGCCGCTGCTGCTGCTGCTGCTGCTGCTGACGCCGACGCCCGCGTCCCTCGCGCTGCGCCGCGCCGCACGCCGTCAGCAGAAGACAGACAGGAGGGAAGAGGGCCATGTGAGCCACCCACCGCCACATCAATCGCCCGACACGCAGCGCGCGCACGCGATGGCCGCGCTCGGCCGTGTCATGCTTCTCGCGGCGGTGGTCGCGGCGCACGTCTGGGCGAGCCCGTTCGCGAAGGTGGAGGAGAGCTTCAACCTGCAGGTGCGTGCGCCGCATTGGTGCTGCTGTGCTGGACGTGCGAGGCGCGCAATCGACGCATCGCGCGCAGGCGACGCACGACATCCTTTTCCACGGCGCGGATCTGGCGAAGGCGCGCAATCCGGCGCAGTGCGCACTCACGTCTTAACAACGGCGCGCAGTACGACCACCTCGAGTTCCCCGGCGTCGTGCCGCGCACGTTCCTGGGCGCGATCGTCGTCGCCGCGATCGCCTCGCCCGCGTCGCTCGTGCTGCGCCTGCTCGGCGCGTCGCGTTTCAGCCACCAGATCCTTGGTGCGGCGCGCCCCGCTCGCTGTGCCGTCTCATGCGACCGCCGCAGTGCGCCTCGTGCTCGGCACGATCTCGGCCGCCGCGCTCGAGTTCTTCTGCACGGCTGCGGCGCGCGTCTTCGGCCACCGCGCCGGCTTCTGGCTGCGCTGCGTCGTCATGACGCAGTTCCACTTCCTGTTCTACGCCAGCCGCACGCTGCCCAACACGTTCGCGGTCGTGCTCGGTGCGCGCGGCTGTGCGGCTGCCGTGCATCGCGTCTCACTGCACAGGGCGCGCAGTCGCCCTCGCGCTCGCCTTCTGGCTGCGGCGAGAGATGCGCACCGTCATTGCGCTGCTGGCCTTCGCGGCCGTCGTCTTCCGCGCCGAGGTCGCCGTGCTGGCCGCGCCGCTGCTGCTTGAGGCGCTGCTGCTGCGGCGCATCGGCCTGGTGGCGGGGGTCGCAGCCGGCGTCGTTGCGTCGCTCGTCAGCCTCGGTATGCCCACAACTGGTCGTGGTTGCTGGCCTCACATGCACGCGCAGTGCTCACCGTTGCGGTCGACTCGGTCTTCTGGCAGCGCTGGCTCTGGCCCGAGGGCGAGGTCTTCTACTTCAACACGGTGCTGAACCGCAGCGCCGAGTGGGGCGTGCGTGACTTCGCTTCGTTGCCGCGCCAACGCGTGCTCACCCAGCGTCTCCCGCGCCCGCAGACGGAACCGTTTTGGTGGTACTTTGACAACGCGCTACCGCGTGCGCTGCTCGCCGCGCTGCCGCTGGCGGTGGCCGGCGTGGCGCTCGAGCGCCGACTGGTCGAGTTCCTCACGCCGTGCGTCAGCTTCGTGCTGCTGTACTCGTTGCTGCCGCACAAAGAGCTGCGCTTCATCATGTACGTCGTGCCGCTGTTCAACCTCGCCGCGGCCGTATGCCTTGCGCAGTGGTGCGTGCTGTCGTGGCGCGCTCTGGCACCTCTGACAGCCGACGCGGCACCCAGCGAGGTCCGCGCCGAGCGGCGGCGGCGCTGGGCCACGGCGCTGCGCCTAGGCGTGCTGCTGCTGGCCGCGTCACTGTGCGCGACGGGCCTGTTTGCCTACACGGCCGCGCACAACTACCCGGGCGGCTATGCGCTGCGCACCATGCATGAGCGGGAGGACCGCCGTGCGGACGGTGCGGCGCGCGCCTGTGCCCGTCGCGTGCGAGGCTGACCGCGCGCGCAGTGCACATGCACATCGACGCGCCAGCAGCGATGACGGGCGCATCGCGCTTCGGCGAGCTGCGGCGGCCCGAGTGGAGGTGCGGTGGTGCTGCTGCCACTGTGCGCGGGCCAACGCTGTCGCAGGTATTCAAAAGACGAAGGCCTGACGAGGCCGGAGGAGTTTGCGCACTTCACGCACCTCATCACGAGCACACCCGACCTGCACTCGCTCCGCTTCGAGAGCTTCGACTACGTCACGGGCCTCGACCGCGTCGTGTGGGGTCCGATGGGCTCGCGCTGGCTGCTGCTGCGCGTAGAGGTGCGTCGCATTGCTGCCGCCATTGCTTTTGCTGACGGTATGCTTATGGCGCGCAGTCGGCTCTCGGCACGCAGCTGTGGCCGCCCGTGCTGCGCCGGCTGCTGTCGATGCTGTCGATCGAGGTGCGCGTGACACCGAAGCTGTTCCTCATGCGGCGGCGCGATCTCGGCAGCGGCGGCGAGGCAGTCTAGCTTTCACAAACAAACAAACTACACGTGTGCAGTTGTAAAGGCATTCGTCGGTTACCAGTCGTTCGCAGGCGCGCGCCCAAACCAGAGCATGAGCGAACTGCGCGCAACCATGTCACGGCACACGCGGGTGCAGACAAGTGTCGGCGGCGCGCACCTGACAAGGATCATGCAGTTCTGCACGACCACGGCGATGCCCGGGCCGAGCTGCTCGCCCTGCAGCCCGTCGCCCGTGTACTTGACCGTGAACATGACGATCGAGCCGATGACGGCGCCCATGGCCACTGGCGCGGCGACCGTCAGTGATGCCGCACGCGCCCGACCAGCCACGAAGTGCGCACCAAAGAGGCACAGGAAGATGTACAGCCGCGCCCTCCGCCTCACGTCATCGCCGTCTGCGCGCCCCACGTCAGCTCCCACAAGCACGAGCACGGGCAGTCGAGAGCGCACAGTACGAGTCGGACGAGACGACGCTGCGGTCGACGGCGTTGACGGCGACGAGGGCGATCGTCCCGAAGATGCCGCAGACCCACTCCTGCACGGTTGCGCACGCGTCAGCCGCGGCGCAGCGACAGCGGCCGCGGCCGCGCCTCGAAGCGGATCGGGACGTCGACCTGGCGCACGTGCGCGATGACCAGCGCGTCGATGAAGACCCTGCAGGCCGCGTTGAGCGCGATCGATCGGCCCGCTGCCGCGCACCACCATGCGATCGCAAAGACTGTGCCGGCGAGCATGCCGACGGCGGGGCGGCGCGCACGCATCGCTATCAGGCGCAGGTCGTCCTCGTTGCAGCCGCAGGCGCCGCAGCCGGCGCAGCCGAGGCACGCGCGGCAGCAGGTCGCGTCGAGGAAGGACGACGACATTGGCACTGACTGCGACGCGCGCAAACCAATGCCGGCGACATTGACACTGACTGCGACGCGCGCAAACCAATGCCGGCGACATTGACACTGACTGCGACGCACGCAAACCAATGCCGGCGGGGTGGACCGGCGTCGTCGGCGTCGAGGTGCACGCGCAGCTCGCGGCCGCCCGCAAGCTCTTCTCGGGTGCGCGCGGCGCCTTCGCAGTCACCCTGCAGCGGCTGATCCGTGCGTGCGCGCCGCACTAGGCGCGATCTCGGCCGCCGCCGCCGGACTGCACGCGGGGCCCAACGCGCACGTCGCGCGCTTCGACGCGGCCATCCCCGGGACGCTCCCCGTACTGCAGCGCGAGTGCGTCGAGCGCACCGTCGTGCTCGGCCTGGCGCTGGGCGGGCGCGTGCACCTGCGCTCGGCCTTCGATCGCAAGCACTACTTCTACGCCGACCTCCCCGCCGGCTACCAGATCACGCAGCATCGACGTGCGCGGCGCCCGACGAGAGCCGCAACGGCGAGCACGACGCTGATCGCGCGGCACCGCGCCAGAACCGATCGTCACCGGCGGCGCCGTCCACCTCGACGCGAGCGACGGCCTCGCCGCGCCGTGTGTCGTGCGCCTCGTGCAGCTGCAGCTCGAGCAGGCGCGCCGCTGCGACCGATCGCCGACGAGCAACGACGGGCTGATCGCGACCCTGCCTCATGCGCATGCGCAGGACACCGGCAAGAGCGTCGTGGACGAGGTGCAAGGCATGACGCTCGTCGACCTCAACCGCGCCGGCTCGGCGCTCGTCGAGATCGTGTCTGAGCCGGACATGCGGTGCTCACGCTGCGTCGACCGCTCCGCATCTGAGATGACGACGGCGCGCAGGACAAGCGCAGAGGCCGCGGCGTACGTGCGCAAGCTGCAGAGCATCCTGCGTGCCGTCGGGGCGTCGCAGGCCAACATGGGTGAGTACCGTGCTCGGTGCCGTCGCAGCTGACCCGAGAGCACAGAGGACGGCACCATGCGCTGCGACGTCAACGTGTCTGTGCGCCGCGACGACCCCGCCGCGCCGCTCGGCACGCGCATCGAGCTCAAGAACCTCAACAGCGTGCGGTCGCTCGCGCAAGCAATAGGTGCCACGCGGAGACTCGCAGCCGGTCACGCACTGAAGCGCGCCGCACTCAGACTTTGAGATTGACCTGCAGGTCCGCACGCTCGAGACCGGCGGACAAGTCGTGCAGGAGACCAAGTCGTTTGACGTCGCCTCGGGCACGACCTTCAAGCTGCGCGACAAGGAGCAGGCGCGCGACTACCGGTGCCGGCTTGCACGCCTACGTTCGCTTCGAAGCTCACAACCGCGCAGGTACATGCCCGAGCCTGACATTCCCGACATAGTGCTTGACGCGGCATGGGTCGAGGCACTGCGCAAGAGCATGCCCGAGCTGCCACACGATCTGCTGCAGCGCCTCAGCCGTCAGTATGGGCTGCCCACACAGCGCGCCAAGGTGCGCGGCACGAACTCCTGTCGCAGCAACTCAGCGTGAGGCAGCTGCTCGCGGACGAGCGCGGCGGCGCCGAGTACTTTGAGCGCGTGATGGAGCACGTCGCGCCGTCGGACGCCCGCGCGGCGCAGCTGGCGTTCAGCTGGGTCACGTCTGAGCTGCTCGGCCTGCTCAACGCGCGCGGCCTGCGGCTAGATGCGTCGCCGGTCACCCCGGCGCAGCTCGGATCAATCGTGCAGGCGGTGCACAATAGTGTCTTATCAGGTGCGGTGCTTGCGTTCCGACACGGCCGCAGACGACTGAACGAGAAAGCGCGCACACAACCGCAGGCAAACAGGGCAAACAGGTGCTCGTGATTATGGCAGACGGCGGCGGGCAGACGGCAACGCAGTGCGCGCGCGGCACACGACTGACCGGCAGCTCACGATGACGCATACGCATGCAGGATTGCGGCCGAGCGCGGGCTGGCGCTGCTGAGCGACGAGGGCGAGCTAGCAGCCGTCACCGATGCGCTTGTGGCCGAGCACCAGGAAAAAGTCGCAGCGATCCGAGGCGGCAAGGACCGCCTCTTCGGGTGGTTTGTGGCGCAGGCACTCAAGCGCACGGGCAACCGAGCGCCGCCAGACGTGCTGGCGAAACTGCTACGGCAGCGCATGGGGTTGCCGCCGATGTGACACGAGAAAGCATTTGCGACAACGCACAGCGCGACACACGTCGTCGCACAGCACTCACGCCTGCACGGCCTTCTTCTTCTTCTTCTTGGCCTCGCCCGCCGCCGCCG
>CALSCO010000763.1:0-49488 GCA_943704415.1 Parvularia atlantis | reverse complement strand
CGCCCCCGCCACCACCCCGCCACGGCCGATGGCGCAGCTCGGCACGTCGACCATGCGCGGCATCCCGCACGCACAGCAGACCTCGGTGCGTGCTTTTCCCCCTCCTTCCCTGTTCCTTTCGCGAGGCGGGCACGCTCGTGGGGCGCGTTGCCCGCCGTGCGGCCCGTGCGCGGACGCGGGGTGGCCGCGCGTGGACCGGCGGGGGATGGCCCGCCGGCCGGAGGGAAGGGCCGTAAATATTGACGGCGCTGCGCCGCCGCCAGGGCCGCGTCAAGGGCGCCGAGTCGTCGGCCAACCCGGGGCGCAGCACGTCGCTGTCGCTCGTGGGCGAGCGGTACCGCGTTGGCAAGAAGATCGGCGAGGGCTCGTTTGGGATCATTTATGAGGGTGCGCGCCTTTCTGCCTCACTCGCCCGTCGCCGCGCCCCCTTAACCGCACACGACGGCGCACCAGGCACCAACACCGAGACGGGCGAGCAGGTGGCAATCAAGTTTGTGCGTGGCCGGCGCGCGCATCAACGCGCCCCGGACGCTCACGACGCGCACGCACGGCACGTCACCCGCAGGAGCCGAGGAAAACCGACGCGCCGCAGCTGCGCGACGAGTACAAGACGTACCAGATCCTCGCCGGGTCACGTGCGTGGGCCGCGCGGCCGGCGCGCGAGGGGGGGGGGGGGGGGGGGGGGGGGGAGAGATGTGCGCGCGGCTGACGCGGTGCTGTGCGGTGCGGTGCGGCAGAGGGTGTGCCGCAGGTGTACTTTTACGGCATCGAGAGCTCGTACAACGTGCTCGTGCTCGACCTGCTCGGGCCGAGCCTGGAGGACCTGTTTGAGCTGTGCTCGCGCACGTTCTCAATCAAGACCGTGTGCATGCTGGCCAAGCAGATGGTGCGCGCCCTCGCGACTGCGTGTGCGTGCACGCCGTCTCTGACGCGCGCCGCGCCAGCTCCAACGGGTGCGCACGTGCCACGAGAAGCACCTCATCTACCGCGACATCAAGCCCGACAACTTTCTCATCGGCCGCGGGCCCAACTCAGGCCTTGTGTACCTGATCGGTGCGGCGCGCGCGGCTGCGTTTCCGTGACGGCTGAGCGCGGCGTCGCGCAGACTTTGGCATGGCCAAGTACTACCGCGACCCGCACTCGAAGATCCACATCCCCTACCGCGAGAAGAAGAGCCTGTCGGGCACGGCGCGCTACATGAGCATCAACACGCACCTTGGGCGAGGTGCGGCCCTCGTTCACCGCGTGCCGCACGCATTGACGCGCTCGCACACGCAGAGCAAAGCCGGCGGGACGACCTCGAGGCGCTCGGGCACGTCTTCATGTACTTTCTGCGCGGCGGGCTGCCTTGGCAGGGCCTGAAGGCGGCGACCAACAAGCAAAAGTACGAGAAGATTGGCGAGAAGAAGCAGCAGGTGTCGATCAGCGAGCTGTGCCACGGCTACCCCGGTGCGTTTGGATGGTGTGCGTGACGGCGCGTGGGCTGATTGCGCGTGCCCGCTCGCAGACGAGTTTGCCAAGTACCTGACGTACGCGCGCCACCTCAAGTTTGAGGAGCAGGTGCGGCGTGCGGCCCACCCGCACGAGCGTGCAGCCCGTGCCGCTCACGCACACAGCACAGCCGGACTACGACTACCTGATCAAGCTCTTCAACACGGTGATGAAGAAGCAGCACCTGGTGGACGACGGCATGTACGACTGGATGCAGCTGGACGGCGCCAAGGCACGCGTCGTCGCTGCTTGTGCGGGGCGCGAGCGCTGACAGGTGGCAGCAGCCACAGATGGCCGAGAACGAGGCGTCATCATCGCGCCGGACGCCGGGGAGGGACGAGGTGCGGCCAAACAAGCCGGAGAAGCAAAAGTGCGTGCCGTGAGCGCGGGCGGGGGGATGGCTTGACTGACCCGCGCGCGCACAGAGCGTCGACCAACAACGCAATCGAGCCCCGCGACCAGGACAACGCGGAGCCCGGGTGCTTCTGCTTCGGTGGCCGCCGCCGGTGAACCCGCCCGGCCCGTCGGCCCTACCGCACACACACACACACCACACACGCGCGCGCGCGCGCTCGTGTCTTGCCCGTTGTTGTCTGCCTTCTTTGTGTGCCTGACGCCCCGTCGTGCATGACGTGCCGTGGACAGCTGTGCCAGTGCGGTGAGGTTGTGCATTGATGGACAGTGTGACATACGCTTGACTTTCGCGCCAGAAAAAGAGCGCGCCAAAAACCCGCGATGGGGACGCTGACGCGCGCACCGGCGTCTGCGGCCAAGCGCCGGCCGGCGGCGGCGGCGCGCTACCCGCAGCGGCTGCAGCTGTACGCGGCCGCGCCGCAGCTCGAGCTGAGCATCGAGGACTTTGAGGTGTTTGCGCTCGACCGGCTGCAGGGTGCGCGCCGTGTGCTTGACGCGACGGGGCCTGACGCGCGGGCGCGGGCGCGGGCGCGGGCGCGGGCGCAGTGCTCAAGACGATTGAGACGTGCAAGGTGCGCAACAAGAAGGACGAGGAGCTGCGGCGCGCGGTCGAGGAGGTGCGGGCCGCGACGACGCAGCTGCCCGGCTGAGCCGGCGCCGCGCGACAGGCGCAGGAGAGCCACCTGCCGCTGCACTTCAACACGGCCGTGCAGCACAACCTGGACCAGGAGCGGCTCAAGGACCACATCTCGCACTACATCCTCCGCCTGGCCTACTGCCGCACGTGCGTGGCGGCGCGTTGCGCAGTCGTTGTCGTGACACCCATGCGCGCGCACGCAGAGAGGAGCTGCGCCGATGGTTCCTCGCGCAGGAGTGTGCGCTGTTCCGGTGCGGGTGCCGGCGCCCGCCAGCGACGCCGTGACCGAGCTGCGCGCGCACGCGCAGCCTGCGTCTCGAGCAGGACGACATCAACGAGTTTCTGCGGCAGAACAACCTCAACTACGCGCCCGTGCGCAGCAGTGCTGCCAGCATCGGTCCCCATGCGCCCACACGCGCGCCGCAGATTCCCGAGGGCGAGAAGAGCCACCTGCGCGACAAGCTCGCCGCCGGCTGCGGGCTGAAGAACGTGGACGGGCAGAGCTTCTTCAAGGTGCGCGGTCGACCGCTGGCGTCGCTGGCTCACGCGCGCGCACACATAGGTGCCCTTCGAGGAGGTCGTCGAGCTCGTGGCGCAGCGGCGCGTGTACCTGCAGGGCGGCGACGCGTACGTGCCGGCAAGCGAGCTGATCACGCTGATCACGCACGTGTTTCGCGCGCGGCTGTCGCACGCGCTCGTGGTGCGTGAACGTCGCGCGACTTGCGACGTGCTAATACGCCCGCCGTCGCATGCAGCTCACGGCCAAGAGCCTGCCGGCGATGGAGGAGGACGAGCGGCTGATGCCGATCCTCAACAACATCGGCAAGCAGAACGTCGGTGCGTGCGGCACCACTGCCTTGTCAAGCGACATGCTCAGACGCGCACTGCGCGCCCCCGCAGTCGGCGACTACAAGGGGCGCTCGGCCGTCGCGGGCGAGGTCACGGCGGACGGCGTCGACGCGGTGCGCGCGTCGGCACTGCTGCTGCATGCGCGCCTCGTCTCACCACAGCGCGCGCGCGCAGCTGGTCGAGCACTTTCCACTGTGCATGCGCCACCTCAACGACGAGCTCAAGGCCAACAGCCACCTAAAACACTCGGGGCGCGAGCAGTACGGCGCGTTCCTCAAGGCGCGCCCGCGCTGGACGCCGCAGACATCGACTGACGCGCCGCGGCAGAACCTGGGCATGTCGATGCAGGAAGCGCTGCTGTACTGGCGGCGCGCATTCAGCACCAAGATCCCCGAGGACAAGTTCCTCAAGTCGTACGCGTACAACATCCGCTACCAGTACGGCCAGGAGGGCAAGCGGTCCGAGGCCAAGGCGTGGAGGTGCGTTCGCGCACAAGCACGCTCACTACGGGCACGCTGATGGTCGCGCGCGCAGCTGCATGACCATCATCATGCACAAGGCGCCCGGCCCCGGCGAGTCGCACGGGTGCCCGTTCCGGCATTTTTCGCCCGAGAACCTGCGCGCCAAGTTGCGGTGCGCGCGCGCACACGCTCACATTGCGCCCAGCACGGCTGAGTGTGGCACACGCGCAGGAGCCAGAACGTGCCCGAGAGCAACATCGCTGAGATCCTCACGCTCGTGCAGAATCAGCACTACCAGATCGCGTGCACGCGGCTGTACGAGGTTACGCACAAGGTGCGCACACACCCTGCGTCGCACGCCGCATCGTGAGCGCACACTGACATCGCCGCCGCGCCGCGCCGCGCCACAGGCGGAGCAGACCATCGAGACCATCACGCACCCGAACGCGTACTTTGACCAGAGCATGGGCCGCGCGATCGCGAGCAAGCAAGCGGCACAGGCACAGGCCGCAGACACGTCGTCGTCGCCGGCGGTGTCGTCAGGGGCAGCAGCGAGCGCGTCATCGAGCGCGTCATCGAGCGCGTCAGCAAGCGCGCCATCGACCGCATCAGCGATGTCTTTGTAACGTGTTACACGCTGAGGCTGCAGGCTGGGGTTGTGCGGCAGGTTTGGCTAGAGAGGCGGATGGCCACGGGACGGAGGCGGTTCAAGCTGCCGCAGCCGAACTGAACGGTTTCAGTTCTATGCCGTTGAAATGGTGGGCTGTATTCACGAGCGCCGCGGCGCGGGGCTTCCGCACCCTTTTGCGTGAACGGGCGCGTGACAAGCAAACGCACGAGGTTGCGTGACTTGCCAAGTGTGTGAGCATGCAGGTGCAGCCACACTGCATGACCTAGACGGTGACATCTGCCATTGGCCCCACTTTCCAGCTTGCCCGCTGCTCGCTCGTGGCCGCCCGCACCTCTTCTCCGTTTCGCTGTCTGGTCTTTTGACTGTCTGCCAGTGGAACGGCTGCACTCTCCCAGTGCCTGCCAATGGCAAGCCTGAGCGCCGGTGGGCACTCTCAGCCAAACGCTAGTCAGTGACATTTTCATGCAGCGCAGAAGCCCGCCGCCGCCGAGGGACACCAGCGCCGACACCAGCCATGGTACGCTCGCGGGGAATACGGGGGGAAAGGGACCATGCCATGCTCTTGGAAGGTCTGGGACGCCAATGGCGTGATCGATGTCACCTTTCCATGTTAGGTCCTATCTGGTCAATGACAAGTCGGTCCCTGACAAGTCGCTCGCAACCTCATGAGCGCCCTATGAGCAACCACTGCGGCTTTTTTTGCTCTGGCCACGTGCACGTGCGCCGCGTGTGCACGCGTGACGTCGACGGTTTTGGGGGGTGAAAACTTGGCTGTGCACGCCTTGTCTTTTCTCGCTGCTTCCGCTCTCCGCCCCGCCTTGTCTCACTGCTGACGCGCCGTGCGCTGCCGCAGCCCCCCCAGCTCGCGAATTTGGCGGCCGCGACCTCGTCGGGTCGTTCCCTTTCCACATCAGCCTTGATGAGCAGCAGTCCCGAACGCCCACGACATGCAATGAAAGAACTGTTTGCGTCGCGGAAGACCTTCCGCACGGCGCTCGAGACGTTTGTCGAGGTCTCATTCGGCATCAAGGGTGTGCGGACGCAGCATGCGCGCGCGCGCTGGGCAAAAAAAAAAGTAACGGCGCCACTTGGCAGACCCAACGGACCGCGATGACTTTGTGCGCATGCTGTACCTCATCCGCGACGGTGCGCGCGCGCGCGCGCGTGGCGAGGCCACGGCGTGCTCACGGAGGGGCGGTGTGCAGGCTCGGACAAGGTCGTGGATGAGGTGCTCGCCTGCGCGCAGTTGGAGCCGCCACACAACGACGATGACAGGGACGAGGTCGACAAGAGAGTGACGCTGGTGGGGCGCATGTACGGTGCGTTGTGCGAGGGCGGCCGTTGGTGGCCGTCTGACGCCGGCCGTGCGCCTGCGGACAACAGAGAAGGCGCTCGAGGCAAAGGATGTTACGCCTGATACCGATCATAAGCCCGTCGGACCAACCAGTGCGCCACACATTTGGCTGGCGTGCAATCGCTCATCCATGCCCGCTGCAGACCCGCTGAGCTACTCCGAGACTCACGCAATCGAGGACAGCATGGCCAACATGCACCTCGCCCCGGCCAACGCGCCGCCGACCGCCTCGCCGCCGCCCACCGTGGCGGACAGCCAGCCCGAGCCCGCCCCGGCCATGCAGCCGCCCAGCCTGCTCGGCCGACCTCCGCCGGCCGCCAGCGCGCCGGCGGTGATGATGATGGCGCACCAGCAGCATCAACCGCCGCTGCCGCCGCCGCCGCAGCAGCAGCAGTTCCCGCCGCTCCTGCCGTTCCTGACGCAGGTCCAGCAGCCGCAGCCCTACTCCGTCCCGCTCTTCCCCGCGACTAGTGCGTGTTGTTCTTGCGCATCGCCGCGTGTGCTCACCGCACGCGCACGCGCAGGAAAATCCCTCTCGGTCACGGCCTTTGTTGACTTTCTGCGCACCGTGTCGTTCGGCATCGTCTTTGAGTTTGCGGCCGCGCTCTACTCCAGGCACGCGCGATCGCCGCGCCGCGCCGCAATGCTGACATGCGCTCGCTGCACAGCTCCCCGGCCGCGCTGCGAGACGCGGATGGCGACATCCGCAAGTACCTCTTCCACATCTCGCGGCACACGGCGGTGATCAGCGGCGTGGCCAAGGTGCCCGTGGACGGCGTCAGCGCCGGCATCTTTCTGTTCCGCATCGGCGCACACTCGGAGAGCGTGCCCGAGACGCGCTTCCGGACGCTCGTGCGCGAGTACATCACCTTCCTTGAGCACATCGAGATTTGCAAGCCCGACGGCTACGTCGTGCGCTTCACGGACCGCAACGTCGTCCTGGCCAAGGTCGAGGCGGTCGACTTCCCGGGCGGCATGACCTTCCCGATCATGCATGAGGCGCGCGACTTTGCCAAGGACGCGGCGGGCCAGCGGCCGCGCACGTACGACGGCAAGGACTCGACGTACATGTCTGGTGCGTGCGCGTGCGCGTGCAGCGCTCGTGTGCAGCGCTCGTGCTCACGCTGCCGTCCAGACGACCTCGTGCGGCCCGCGCCGACGATCAACGTGCGCGAGCTGCACCGCCGGCAGCTCTGTGTGGCGTGTCGACACTTTCTGCGCGGAATGTGCTATCGTGGCGACTCGTGCAACTTTTGCCACGACAAGGAACATCAAGTGCAGCTGGAGCAGGCGACGAGCGATCTGCGCACGGTGCTGCCCAAGACAGCAGCGGGCGCCGCGCGACTTCCCCGCAATCAAAAAACGGAAACGAGCTGACCTCCTTCATACGGCTGAACTTCTGTTATATCGTGCATCACTCTTCTGCCCCCATGCCCCCTGGTGCCCACCCCTCTGTTATGACGACCAACCGGAACAACTGAAGTCACGGGCAACCGTAGTACGTCACGGTTCCCATTAAACTATACGGGGATGTAATGTCTTGAACGGCGATCCGCCGCCAGCCAATCAGCACAGCCCACGCCTCAGCCAATCAGCGCACGCCACCTCGCCGCACTTTTCGATCGACGTCTCGTGCTGTGGCTCAGTGTGCCGCGCTGTGCGCCTGCCGCCCCTCTGCCGCTCGCCCTTCTGCGCTGCTCGCGCATCTCACGCGCATCTCACGCAATGCACGCACGCGCAGACCGACAGACCGCGACAGACCGACACAACAATGCGCGTCGCACGTGGCCTGCGCTGGCTGCTCGCCGGCGTCCTCGTGCTGCTCATCGCGGCGGCGGTGCTCGACCACGCACACGCCAACGACGCCGCGGCCGACGGGGACAACGTACGCCCGGGTGGTGGCAACGACGCCGACGACAGCAAGCCCGCCGAGCCCGTCGTGACGCTCGAGGGCCTCACGCCGGAGCAGGAGGAGGCGCTGCGCCAGCAGGCGCCCAAGTTCCAGTTTCAGGCAGAAGTCAATCGGATGATGAAGCTGATCATCAACTCGCTCTACAAGAACAAGGAGATCTTCCTGCGTGAGCTCATCTCGAACGCGTCCGACGCGCTCGACAAGGCACGCGGCGTCGCACGGTGGTGGCGACACACATGCGGGCGGCGGCTCATGCCGCGGCCGCAGATCCGCTTCCTCTCGCTCACAAACAGCGACGCGATGGCCGGCGGCGCCGATCTCAAGATCCAGATTCGCGCCGATCGCGACAAGAAGGTGCGCCCGCCCGTGCACGCATCCGCTCGCAGAGCACTGACTAGCGCCGCGACCCCGACAGACCATCACCATCACCGACACGGGCGTGGGCATGACGCGCGATGAGCTCGTCAAGAACCTGGGCACGCTGGCCAAGTCGGGCACGGCGGACTTTGTGAGCGCGGTGGAGCAGGTGCGCGCGTCCCTTGCCGCACGTGACACGTCCACTCATCCATGCGCACGGCGCAGTCGGGCGACATGAGCCTCATCGGCCAGTTTGGTGTCGGCTTCTACTCGGCCTTCCTCGTGGCCGACCGCGTCACGGTCGTGTCCAAGAGCAACAACGATGACCAGCACGTGTGGGAGTCCAACGCCGAGACCGACTTTACCGTGTTCAAGGATCCGCGCGGCAACACGCTCGGCCGCGGCACGCAGATCACGTGCGTTGCGCACCTCGCAAGCGATTGGCGCGCTGACCGGGCACGCGCGGCATGCAGGCTCCAGATCAAGGAGGAGGCGCAGATGTTCCTCGAGGACACGCAGCTGCGCGACCTCGTGCGCAAGTACAGCGAGTTCATCAACTTCCCGATCTACCTTTGGACGCACGAGCCGGCCGAACCGGGTGATGAGGAGGACAAGAGCGGCGACGCCGCCGACGCCGACGCGGCCGACGACGCCGAGGAGAAGAAGGACGATGACGACAGCGACGACGTCAAGGACGCCGATGTGCGGCTCTTGTGCGCGTGCTCTGCGGTCGCTGGTGGCTGACGCGTGGATGCGCGCGCACGCTCGGCAGGACGAGAATGAGGACGAGGACAAGGAGAAGGAGGAGGAGAAGAAGGACAAGAAGAAGCCCAAGGAGCCCGTCTACCGCTTCGTCCGTCAAAACAAGAACAAGCCGATCTGGACGCGCAGCCCGGACGAGGTGACCGAGGAGGACTACCGCGAGTTCTACAAGCTGTTTATGAAGGTGCGGCCGGCGTCGACGCGTGTGCCTGCCTGCTCACGCGTGCCCGCGCAGCACCACGACACCCGCGCCCCGATGGCACACACGCACTTCCGCGCCGAGGGCGAAGTCGAGTTCAAGGCGCTGCTCTTCGTGCCGGCCAAGGTTTGTGCCCGCGCGCTCTTTCTCTGCCTGCAAGCTCACACACGCGCGCACATCGCAGGCGCCCGCGACGCTGTACTCGGCGTCGGAGGCCGAGCTCAACTTCCTCAAGCTGTTTGTCAAGCGCGTATTCATCACCGACGACGTGCCCGAGCTCCTGCCGCGCTGGCTCAAGTTCCTGCGGGCGCGTTGCGACGCTGTGCCGCGGCCTGGGCGGGCGATTGACGTGCTCGTGCGCGCGCCGCAGGGCGTGGTGGACTCGGATGACCTGCCGCTCAACGTGTCGCGCGAGACGCTCCAGCAGCACAAGCTGCTGCGGGTGCGTGTCTCGTGCGCGGCGCCACTGGGCCACACAAGCACTTACGCTGCCGTCGCCCTCGCGCAGGTCATGCGCCGCAAGCTTGTGCGCAAGGCGATCGACCTGTTCCGTCAGCTGAGCGAGGACGAGGAGGAGTACGAGGAGTTCCTAAAGGAGTACCACACGTCGCTCAAGCTCGGCATCGTCGACGACGCGACGTGCGTGGCCGCTCCCGCGCGCGCGTCTCCTGCCGCGTCTGTGAGGCTCACACCTACACGCACAGCAACCGCAAGCGCCTCGCCGAGCTCATCCGCTTCAAGACCTCGACCTCGAACGGCAAATACCGCTCGCTGGCCGAGTACGTCGAGAGCCGCAAGAAGGGCCAGGACGTGATCTTCTTCGTCGCGGGCACGTCGATTGAGGACGTGGAGGCGTCGCCGTTCAACGAGCGCCTCAAGGCCCGCGGTTACGAGGTGCTGTACATGATCGAGCCGATCGACGAGTACGTCGTGCAGTCGCTCGCCGACTACGAGGGCTTCCGCTTCCAGAACATCGCCAAGGAGGGCCTCAAGTTTGGTGCGTCGTGCTGCGCAGCGCCGCTGCTTGCCCCATGCTGACCGCACGCGTGCGCGTTTCGCGCTGGCAGGCGATGAGGACGACGCTGAGGACGACAACATGAAGAATCTGGAGGAGAAGTTTGAGCCGCTGACCAAGTGGTTCGTCAAGGTCCTCTCGGCCAACATCGACAAGTCGCGCGTCTCGAACCGCCTCACGACCTCGCCGGCGGCGCTCATCGTGCCGCAGTTTGGCGTGTCGGGCAACATGGAGCGCATCATGCGCTCGCAGGCCTACGCCAGCCCGGACGACCCCACAACGCAGTACTTTGCCAAGCAGAAGAAGGTGCGCCGGCGCGTTGTGGGCGCGCCCCAGCCTCTGATGGCACATGCAAACAGATCCTCGAGATCAACCCCAAGCACCCAGTCATCCAGGAGCTGCTCAACCGCGTCCAGACCGGCCAGGACGGCGACGAGAGCACAAAGGAGCTCGCGCAGATCCTGTACGACACGTCGGCGCTGCGCTCGGGCTTTTTTGTCCCGGACACGGTCGCTTTTGCCACGCGCATCGAGCGCGTGCTGCGCGCCAACCTGGACGTGGACCTGGACGCGCAGGTCGAGGTGAACGAGAAGCCCGCGCCGGAGCCGGCGCTCAACGCGGACGGGAAGGAGGACGAGGGCGACGATGAGGGCTACGAGGAGGAGGAGGCGCGCGGCCGCAATCACGACGAGCTATAACAGACGTTCTTTGTTTTGTGCCGATGGAATTGAGGGGGCCCGAGGGGCAGAGTGCGGGCCGTGGGGCGGTGCGCAGGTTCCGCACACGTCGCCGCGCTTTCGCACAGGGCTCGACAGCATGCACGCTCACGCCCCTTCCATGCACATCACTTGTACGGGGCCTCGTCCGAGTAGTCCCACGGCGGCGTCTCCCAGATGTCGGGCTTGCCGCGCGGGGGCAGCAGGCTCTCGTCCCACGCGGCGCGGTCGGCCCACTCGGACGCGGACGGGAAGTGCTGCGCGCGTGTGCGCGGGACAGCATAAAGCCGAAGATGTCACAGCCTCCCGATGTCGCGTGCGCGGGGCGCACCTGCTTGAAGCGCGCGCGAACGACCGTCTGCAGGTCGACCATCTTGGCCTCGACGCGCTTGCAGTGCGTGTACTCGTGCATGGCGAAGCGGCTCCACGCGACCGCGATCACCGCGCGCTTCTCGAGGATCTCGGGCGTGACCTTGGGGATGGGCTTGAGCCCGGGCGGGGGGTTGAGGAACTTGAGCACGAGGCGGTATCTGCCGCGCGCGCGCGCCACGATGCGCATCAGGCAAGTGCGAGCATCCGATCGGCCTGCGCACTTGGCGTCCTGGTCGCGCCCGTCGTCCGCGCCGTCGCCCTCGGCTGCCGCCGCGCCCGCCGTCCCGCCCTTGTGCCCGCCGCGCGACGCCTGGCGCGACCCGCGCAGCGGCACGGCCGCGAGGACCGCGCGCGCCCTCACCCCGTATGTCATCGCTACCAATTGGTGAGTGAGCAGCGACCGTGTCTCTACATAAGGTGGCGTCCGTGACGGCTTTGTGTCGTGCGCGTCTGTGCTGACGATGCTCGCTGGTAGATCTGCTCGACGATGCGGCGCATACATAGCGACGCTTCCATCGCTGCCCTCCGCGCCTGTCGCGCGCCTACTCGCCCTCCGCGCCACTCACTGCTCGGGTCACGTGCCACTTTCGACTGTCAGAACTCCCATCGTCAGTCATGGCTGTCGCGCGCATCCGTCTCGCGCGCATCCTTGTCCTCTGTCCTCGCGTCCGCCTCGTCGCCCCATGCGCCTGCCGCCCGCGCCCACCCGTGCCCCTGCCGAACCGCGTGGCCGCGATCCTTCCTCGCCGCGCGCGCACGCACAACCCGCCCGCTCGACTGACTGATGCGGCGTCACGCCACACCAGCGGTGTGCAACACCAGTGCGGCAGCCGCAGATTACCCCCCCTCTCTCTCTCTCTTTCTCTCGTCTTCGATGGCGTCGGCGATGTTCAGGTCGTTCACGGACGCCTTCGGCAAGCCCAAGAAAAAGTACTCGCTCGAGACGTTCAAGTGCGTCTTGCTGCCGCTGCCGTCCATCGCTGACCGATATGTCGCCGCGCGCCGCATCATCATCACGCGGCCCGCACGCGTCCCGACCGACGGCAGGCAGCTGTACCAGACGCTGCTGCGGTACCCGGTCATCGACGACACGAACCAGGTGCCGCGGTTGACGCCGCGCGGGTCGCGCCGCTGACGCACGCGCAGACGATCATCATTGAAACGCTGCGGTCGATTGCCGAGCTGCTCATCTGGGGCGACCAGAACGAGCAGCGCTTCTTCGAGTGCGCGACGCCCGTGACGCGCGCTCGTGTGACGCAAGCCCGGCGCCCCCCCCCCCCCCCCCCCCAGCTTCTTCTTCGAGAAAAACATCCACACGCACTTCATCAAGGTGCTCGACCAGAAGACAAGCTCGCACGTGATGGTGCAGCTGCTGCAGACGCTCAGCATCCTGTTTGAAAACATCCAGACAGACACGTCGATCTGTGCGCCGCGCCGCGCCGCGCCGCGCCGCGCTCGCGCTCACATTCCAGCGCCAGACTTCCTTCTGTCTAACAACTACGTCAACACGATCATCACGCACAAGTTTGACTTCTCGGATGAGGAGATCCTCGCGTACTACGTCTCGTTCCTCAAGACACTCTCGCTCAAGCTCAACCGCAACACGATCCACTTCTTTTTCAACGAGGTGCGCCGGCGCAGCGGGTCGCTCGCGGCTTTGTTCCAACGCGGCGTGCAGCACCTGAACGACTTCCCGCTCTACACCGAGGCGATCAAGTTCTTCAACCACTCGGAGAGCATGATCCGCGTCGCCGTGCGCACGCTCACGCTCAACGTGTTCAAGGGTGCGCGCATGTGACGCCTTTGGCCAGCGGCCTCACGCCCCACGCCGGCGCAGTGCCGGACGAGCGCATGTTGCGCTTCATCCTCGACCGCACCGCCGTGCCGTACTTTTCCAACCTCGTCTGGTTTATCAGCGACCAGAGCACAAGCCTGAACGAGCAGATCGTCAAAGTCAGGTGCGTGCGCGGCCGCAACCATGCGCGGGGCACGCTTACGCCCGCGGCGGCAGGACCTCGGGCAAGATGGGGAGGTTGCCGGACCTCGTTGCGGAGCACGTCGACAATCTGTACTACCTGAACGACATCCTGTCGCTCAAGGTGCGTGCGCGCGAGCGTGTGCTGTGGCGCTGACGGGAGCGTGCAGGTGTTTGCGATCAACGAGGTGCTGACGGCGCAGGTGCTCAAGAAGCTCATCATCCCGCTGTACCTGCACTCGCTCATCCCGCCGCACAACCTGTCCATCCTGACGGGCAGCGACACGGTGCGACGCATGCGCAGCGCCGCCTGCGTGCCGCAGCTCACGGCGGACGTACGCGCAGCACAAGGCCGAGCCGCGCATCCTGCCCAGCGTGGCGCTGTACCTTCTCGCGCAGGTCATGCTGATCTTCACCCACCCGCCCATCATCAACGTGCTGACCGAGGTGCGCCGGTGGTCGCGGGGGTGCGCACCCGACCCAGCTGACAGTGTCTCGCGCGCAGGTGCTCATGACGTCGAATGCGGCTGCGTACTTTGAGCTGATCGACGAGTTCCAGAACGAGATGTCGGAGGTGGCGCTGCTGCTGCGCGTGCGCCGCGCGGAATGCGGTGCTGACGTCCGATGCGTGTGCGTGCACAGGTGCGTATCGGCAAGTACGCCGAGCCGCCGCCGCCTGCAGCCGTGACGAAGCTCGTGCCGCTGTCCGAACGCGGGGGCTTTGCATCAAACCAGGAGCTGCTTCGCCCACCAGCAGCCGCGGCAGGGCCAGCAGGACCTGGTGCGGCCGCACACAGACGGCGGCTGGAGCTCACCCCGCGCCCGCAGTAGCATCGCCCGACGGCTTCCGCGCGCCGCCGCTGCCGCAACGGGTGCCTGCGCGGCCGGCGCCGTCGTCAGCCCAGGGGTCTTCGACCACGCACAGCCCCGCGGCCACACCGGTCCAGGGCCCGCACGCGCAGATGCTGTCGCACCCGGGCACACCGACGAGCTCGGTGTCATCCAGGTGGCGGCCGCGTAAGCCGCGCGCGCGCGCGCATGCCATACTCACCGACCTGGCGCGCAGATCACTTGGGCCGCCAGTCGACTCGGACGGGCGCGCGGGCCGCGTCTCGTCAGAGCTGTTTGTGTTTGTGCCCAAGTCGATCATCCCGTCGCCGCGGCTGCCCGCGAGCGGGAGCACGCCGAGCGAGCTTGCGGCGCTGAGGCGGTGCGCTGCGGTCGCACACCTCATGCCCGTCTGAACAGAGCGGGCGTCGCACGGCCAGCTCGGTCAAGAACGTGTTCCGCCAGACCCTATTTGACCACTTGGACGCGTCCACCAACGACCTGCACGCCCTGCCGGCCATCTGCCTCCTGAGCCTGATCCTCAAGAATCCTGGTGCGCACGCCCCCTCGCCGCCCTGTTGATTGAGCGCTCCCTGACGCCACCATGCCTCAGTCGTCGATCCCGCGATCCTGCAAGACGCCTCGTTCTTCCCGCGCCGGCTTATGAAGTCTAAGGCGATTCTGGTGCGCGCGCCGCACGTTCGGGCGCTGGGCTTAGTGTCTCCGACCGGACGACGCGCAGAACGCGCTCGTGTCAAACTCGCCGCAGCCGAGCGAGGCCACCGCGCTCCTGCCGGACGGCAACGGCGCGGCCGACCACCTGCCCGACCTGCCGTCACTCGCGGCCGACCGGCCAAGCGAGCCCGAGCAACCGAGCCCCGCGCCATCGGACAACGAGGGCACCGCGCGGCCGGTGTGCCTGCAACGGTGGCGTCCGCTGTGCGCGCTGCGCTCATCTGCCATGGCGCGCAGGACATGGACGATGCCACCATGACCGCCGCGTACAAGGGCAGTTCGAGCTCGTCGTCCGTCTCGGCCGTCTCGGAGGCGCCACCACTGCCGGTGCGCCGCCTGTGCCATGTTGCGTCGCCGCTGATGATGCGTGCGCACGTCAGGACAAAGACAGCGCCACTGAGGCCGGCAAGGTGTCGCCAGTGATGCGCGAGCGTGAACGCCCGTCGTCGCTGCGCATTGAGCCAGCGGTGCGCCGCCGCGCCACCGTGACCGGCCAGCTCGCGCTGACCGCGAGCGCACACACGCAGGAGACGATGTACAACACCGAGCTGGTCGAGCGTGTGCTGCGCACACTGCTGCCGTCGTACGGCTCGTGCCGGTCGGTGACGATCTCGGGCGCGATCTCGGTCATGCTCGAGCTTGTGTACGCCAAGGCGATGGCGACGTGCCTCACGCCGGCGCACCTGCAGCTATTCCGGGTGCGTCATGCTGCCTGCCATCGCGGCTGCTGACAGGGCTGGCGCGCAGGAAACCGAGGAGCTGATGAAGGCATCGCTGGTGACGCTGCTCAACGTTTTTGCCGAGCAGTTTGTGGAGATCTTTGAGGACACGTGCCGGACGCAGAAGGGTGCACGTCATCGCCGCCGTCGGTGCCGCTGACAAACGGTGTGCCGCAGACGCCGACATCTCGCGACTGGTCATGGACCCGTCCGTGGCGCTGCCGCCGCTGGCCTTCCCTGTGGCTGGGCTGGAGCTGCAGCGGCGCCTGCCGAGCAACGACGCCGAGCGGATACGCAAGAGCATTATCGACTTCCTCTACTTGCGCTCGTGCCGCAACAAGCTGTTCAACCAGCTTGAGGTGTCGATTGTGCCGCTCGTGCAGCCGTCGGTGCCGATCCAGCCGAACGACCTGCTCGAGCTCAGCCACGTCAACACGCTGCGCTGTACCGTCGTCGACAAGGACGGTTTCCGCCTGCCGCGCCTGCTCATCGTCGACGACTTTCGCCTCATCCTGGCCGAGACCGACATCAACCGGCCCGGCTATGGCGTCGTGCGCGAGGTCGCGCCGCTGCCGGCCGTGCTGGCCGACGTCGACAAGCGCCACGACGCATGCCTCGACGTGACCGTGAGCCACGCTAGCACTGCCGCGGGGCCTGCGACGGCGGCCGGCCGCGTGGCCCGCCCGCCGCCCGTGACCAACTGGAGCGCCAAGTTTGAGTTTGACGACCCGAGCCTGTGCCACCAGGCCAAGCTCTTCCTCGACACGGGTGCGTGCTGCCCTAGGGGTGTGACCTGCGGGGCGCGTGCTGACGCGGCGCGCGACGATAGCACGCAGCAGCCTGGCCGCGTTCAAGATCGCGCGCGTGCGCGAGATCATCGTAAGCCCGATGCCCGTCGCCGGCACGAGCAGAGCCACCGCCAGCTGATCCCCTCATCTTTGTTTCGCGCGCCGCCTTTGCACAGAAAGATGACTGCACAGTAGGCCTAGGCCACGCGTCTCTAGGCGCTGACGGCGTCGAGCACGGCTCGCTGTGCGCGGAGCGTGAGCCGCACGCGGGGCGCCCATGGCACACGGCACGCACAAAGGTGCTCAGGTGCTCGGCCAGCGGCACAGGCCGAACGAGCGTGCTGAGGCGCTGCCGTATCTGCTGCAGCACGGGCACGAGTGGGCCATCGGCGTCTGCGCGTGGGCCAGTGATAAGTGCAACGGCACGAGCAGCAGTAAGGGCGCAGCGCACCGAGACGCGGTGACACGAACGAGTACGACGGCTCGTCGGCGGGGTACCTGTCCGAGAACGTCATGACCACGCGCACGTCGCCCAGGCGCGCGGCTGCGCTCGGCCAAGAAGTGAGCGAGCAACTGCGCTCGCGCGGGTCGCAAGCGCGCACCAAAGGTAAACAGCACGGCGACGGTGTCGTTTGGCGCGCCGGGCTCGAGCCGCACGCGGTCGTGCGAGAGCATCTCGTAGCGTACGGGAAAGTCGCGCGGCAGGCTGGCGGCGAGCGCCTCGGTCGAGAGCGCGGTCGAGGTCTTGCGCATGGACAGGGTGCGGGCGGCGGCAGCGACTGGCGCTTGCGACGTGGGTGCAGCAGAAGAAGACGACACGGGCGAGGTGCTGCCGGCCCCCCGCGGCTCCCACGGCTGGTCAAACCAGGGGCGGCTGCCGCTATCGGTGCGCGCGCGCTTGCGGGCGTTGTGCTCGCGGTCGAGCACGTTGATGTTGGAACCGCTGGCGCGCTGCGGCTGCGAGATGTGCGGGAGGACGACGAGCACGGGCTGGAAGGCGGCTTCCAGCAGGCGCGCGAGCGAGGACGAGTCGCCGATCTCGCGCGTGAGGAAGAGCAGCTGCTCGTGCGGCGCGCGGAAGCCGTCGACCGGCGGCACGGGCAGGCTATGCTTGACAGCCTGCACACACGAGGTGTTCAGCGGCGGCAGCGACGACGTCTGGCACGGCGCGCGCACCGAGGCGGTCTGGCTGGGTGAGATCGGCGCGGGCGTGGACGTGAAGATGGGCAGCACCGACGTGATCACGGGCGGCGCAGGCGGGCGCACAGGCGCAGCGGGTCGCACGCTGTCGCCCAACTGCGGGGCGTGTGCGAGTGTGTCAGGGGACAGCATGCTGTACCACCAGCACGCAGTGCCGCACAGCGTCAGTTGCGACGACCGAAGCGGGTGGCGTCGAGATCGTCATGGGGACGCTCGCCGTGCCAAGACCCGAGACGCCCGCCGCGGCCACCTGGGCCGGCAGGGGCGGTCGTGGGCGTTGTGCGGCCGGGATCGCTGCGGGCACGGATTGCGGTGGCCTGACGACTGCGGCGGGAACAGCGGGCACGGCTACCGGCCGCATGCCCTGCTGCACCGGGGGCCTGAGCGAGACGGCAGATCACACACGCGCGCCTGCGCACCGGCTGCGACGGCCCAGCAGCAGGCCCAGGAGCAGGCCCCGCGGCGGGGACCGCGGGCGCACCGGGCGCGTGCATGATCGACAGGACGGCGGCCTGTGTGGCGACTGCGGTGGCCTGCACGTTGCCCTGCTGCTGCTCCGTCAGCGCGACGCTCTCGGCAAATTTGCTGCGGATGGCTGTGAGCAGCGGTGCGACCAGCGGGGCCGCCGCGCGCACGTGAACGAGTCGTGCAGCTGCTTGAGCAGCTGTTCGACCTGGTGGGGCTCGAGCAGGTACAAGTTCTTCTTGGCCGAGCTGGCGATGTGGTTGAACGACTGCACCTGCAATAGGGCGCGCGCGCGAGAGCGTGCACGGTTCAGGCGCTCGCGTCCCGCTGCAGTGCGAAGCGCGTGTTACCAGATCCACAACGCGCGTCAGCGTCTGCTCCTCCAGTGGCGTGAGCTGCTTGCTCTGGAGCTTGGCGTAGTACTCTTTGATGAAGAACTGGTGCTGCTTGGCAAAGCGCTGGTAGTCGGCCATCTGCGGCGAGCGTAAGTATGCCGCGCTGCGCTGCACTGCGCTGCGGTGGGTGGAACGCACGCGCTGCATGAACAGCTCGACGTGCTCGGGCGTGAGCTCGCGCGCCTTCTGTTTGGCTGTGCGCGCGCGCCGTCGCGTCAGCTGCGCAAGGCGCGGCGGCCGACTTACTGATCGCCTCAAAGGTAGAGCCCTGAAGCACGCACGCACGCGTCAGCACACGGCACGGCACGGTACGGCGGCGAGCAACTCACCGGGCGCGCAGCAACGCCGGGCCGCGGCTGCTGTGCTGCGCCGGGCTGTGCGCCTGGCACTGCTGCTGGGGCCGCCACCCGTGCCGTCGCGCCCAGAGCGGCAGCGGCAGCAACAGCAGCAGCACCAGGTATGCCAGCGTCGGCAGTGACGGCGAGTGCTGGTGGTCTTGTGCGACTCGCCTGCTGTGCACGCGCGGGGTCAGCCGAGTGCGCCGCTGCGACCCTGCAGCCCGCACACCATCTGCTGCTGTTGCAGTTGTTGCTGCATGTGCAATTGCTGCTGCTGTGGTTGCTGCTGTTGCTGCTGGTATTGCGCCACCACGGCGGCCGCGGCCGGCCCAGGCTGTTGCAGCGCGCGCGTGATGCTCGGCGGCGTGATGGCGGGCGGCCGGGCCATCTGCGCACGTGCGGCCTGCGCGTGCGCCTGCGCCAGGGCCTGCACCTGCGCCTGTGCTTGCGCCTGTGCCTGGTGTGCACGCGTTCTGGCGTGAGCAGCGACGGCGTTGCGCTGGGCGGCACCAGACCTGCACGCGCGCCGCGGCGGTGGAGGCGTTGGCGTTGTCGACCTTGGCGAGCGCTGCTATCCACGTCAGCTGCACTACGCAAAGAACCGCGCGAGGCGTACTGGCCGCCTTGAACTGGTACGCGCGCTCGGCACACAGCTTGGTGTAGACCTGCGCGGCGTTGCGGGTGAAGCGCGGCGTCTTGCGTCACGGCCGCGCGCGCACCTTCGCGTCGCCGTTTGCGTCACGGAACGCCTCTTCCTCGAGCTCGCGCACGACCTGCTCGATGCGCTCGGGCGACTCGTTCGGGAAGGAGAGCTTCATGTTGTCGGCGCTGCGCGACGACGCGGGTCATCGCTTGTTTCTGTGCGCACGCCATCGAAAGCGCACAGCAGCTTGAACGTGCGCTCGCGGTTGATCCTGTGCGCGCGCACGCGTCAGTGGCCGGCACGGGGCTGGGCGGGCGGAGAGGCGTGCGCACGGGACGGCCATCTCGTCTGCGCGCGCGTCGTGTGCCAGGCCCTGCGGCGGCTGCGCGAGAAGTGTCACGAATCAGTTCCGTGACACGGTGACATCACAGGATCACATGATACATGCTACACAGTGCCCATCAGCTCTTTGCTCTCGTCTAGGCCGTCGTCGCGACTGTTGTTGCTCACGGCCCGCGCAAACTCGTTCGACACGGCGGCCGCGTCGTCGTCGTCAACATCGCGTAGCAGCTCGTGGCCCGCGTGCGCGTCCGGTGCCGGGTAGCGCTCGTAGATGACCACGCCGCCAATGACCATCACAAACGCAAGCGCGTACAGCAGGTTGACCTGGCCGCGTCGCACTCAGCAACCGGCAGCGCGCATGCGCGGCGCGAGAGGCCGCACCTGGAACTGGAACAGGAAGATGCCGATGAGCAGGCCGTAAAAGTCCGACGTGAGTAGCGACAGGTTGAGCGGTGTCGCGCCGGCCTGGCGCAGGAACGCGGGCACGAGCGAGTATAGCAAGAACAGGCACAGCGCAAACCCGACCATGAGCAGCACTACCTCTGGGTCAACAACGCCGCGAGCTGCCGCGCGCGCGTGCACGCACCGACCGGCGTGTTCCACGGCGTGCTGCTCCACAGGTGCCCCTCCAGCAGGCCGCTGCGCGCGTTTGTGTCAGCCGCTCGCTGCGCGCGGAGGCCGCACGCCGTCGCACCTCTGCAGCGCGCTGATGGGCACGGCCAGGAGACCGAGCATGCCCAGGAACGGTAGCCCGCCGGCCTCCTTGACGAGCAGCTCCTCGATGACGTTGCTGCAGCCGTAGAGCGTGGCCGACACCAGGCACAGCAGATCGCCGAGGAGCGGGTTGGGTGCTGTGCGCGCGCGCGGGGCGTGAGGTGCACGGGCACGCGCTGCACCAGCGCGCACCGTGCGACTGGCTGCGCCCCGTGAGGATGTCGGCGACGACGAGCAGGACAATCCCGAGGATGCACACGCCGACGCCGCCGAGCTGCTGCCACCGGTACGTCGCGCGGAAGACGACGCGCGACAGCAGCATGACGACCACGATCGAGAAGCAGTCGATGAGCATGATCGACGTGATGCTCGTGTACTGGTACGCCTGCGCTCGCCGCGTCAACGCCGTCGCGCGCGCCGCCAGCCAGCAGCGCACCAGCACAACGACGTAGTTGGCCTCGACGTCCACCACGGCCATCAGCAGGTACAGCCACCAGCGGCGGCGCAGCGTCGACCCGCGAAAGAAGGCGCGCTCGCGCACGACCAGCCACGGCAAGTACACGAGCAGGATGAGCCCGTAGTTGAGCAGGCTCTGCGTCGTCGGCAGCGCCACGCCGTAGCTCGACGCGAGCAGCTCGGACGTGAGTCCCGTGCCTGAGCCGTGCATCGGGCGTCATGCGGTGCACGGCTAACCCGCTGCGGCGCACCTGCGATGAGCAGCGCCAGCAGCTGGCCGAGCAGCAGCACGCGCAGCATCCGGTGGGCGGTGGGCGCTCTGAGTATGTGAGCGATCAGTGCGCGGCCATGACGTTTGCGCGATTTGAATGCATGGAGAGTCGTTTTGTGACACACTGCGGCCAGCGCGGCCAGCGGCGCCGCCAGAAAGCGAGCGTGAAGGCAAAGAGAAGAACTAGGGGTCCGAGGAGGAGGGCCGATGCCAACCGTTGTTGGATGGCAGGTCGCTGTTCGGCGTCGTTGCGCGCCGCCGGCTGCTCAGGCTGAAAGCACTGACTTCCAAGCAAACTCCTTGGCCTGGGCGGCCGCTGCCTCCAGAACCGGCGACCCTTCGACCGCGGCTGGCCCGGGCATCGTCGGTGCGTGGGCAAGAACGGGCGGTCCGGTACGCTCAGCCTGTGCCATGCCATCCTCATCATGGCCACCTGTCACACACTTCGCTCGCGCCAACTCGTCCGTCAATGGCGCGCCCGCTCGCGACCGCCTCGGACGCCGCGCGCCGCCGGCACCGTGCGTGCGGGGCGTGCGCGTGGTTTGCCACCTCGCTCTTGACGCCGCGCCGCACGCCGCGCGCCGCGCCGCAGCCTCGCTGAGCGCGCTGCCGACGGTGCTGTACGACGGCGCCACGCACGTCGCTACGGTCACGCGCGCGCCCAACCCGTTCCTGCTCAGGGCGGACGAGGACGACGAGGACGACGAGGACGACGAGGACGACGGCAGGGACGCGCGACGGCTGCGCGCGGCTGAGTATGTGATCACCACGACAGGTGTGTGCGCAGCTGCGCGCCGTGGCGCCAACGTGTCTCGTGCGCGTGTGTGTGTGACAGACAACGCGCGCCCGCCCGCCGCGCAGAAATCGCGCCCGAGCAGCGCGAGTGCCTCGTCGAGCTCTCGCGCGTGCCGGTCGACACGCACACGGGCGCGCTGCTGGGCCTCGTGGGTGCCAAGGCGGCGGCGCGCGTCTTTTGGGCGGACGAGCGGACGGTGCTGCTGCTGCTTGCGACGCCTGCGGACGGTGCGCGCTGAGCGTGACAGTCGCGCTATGCGGCGGCTGACGCGCCGTCGCGCAGCTGCGGCGCTCGTAAGTGCGTGGAGCCACCCGAGCATCCAGGCGCGGCGGGTCAAGGGCTCAGTAAAGGCGCCATCTGGCGCCACGACGCCGGTCAAGCCGCCGACTGCCACCCAGCCCGCCGCGCCCGCGACACCCGTCACCCCTGTCACGCCCTCGCCTGCGGCACCGCCCGCCAGCGTCAGCCCGCCCGCTGCCGGCCGCGGTCGAGGCGCGGGCGCGGTGGCGCCAACTGCATCACGCGTTGGGGCGTCGCCGGGCCGCGGCCGAGACGCGTCAGCAGGGGCCGCGCCGCCGCAGTCCATCGATGCAGCGCTCACATCCGTGTCGGCACTGACCGAGACACTGTCGGGCATGACTGTGGCGTCGCCCGCGCCCGCGCCCGCGCCCGCGCCCGCGCCTTCGCCCAAGGCGACGATCGCCGAGCGCGTCAGAGAGGTCTCGCCCAGCCGCAGCAACAGCGACCGTGCGTTGTGCTCGTGCATGTCGGCGCCTGCTGATAGCGCGCGCCTCGCAAGCCGCCCGGCCGGTCATGCTGCCGACCACCGTGCGCATGCTCATCTCGCGCGAGCTCAACGTGCCGCTCCCGCCCGAGGTGAAGGCGCAGCATGACAAGGAGACGGCGTTGCTGAAGGAGCTGCGTGGTGCGGGACTGCTCGCTGCGGTGCTACCCCTTGGAGCCACTGACACGCGCGCAGCCGAGAAGCGCCAGAGCAGGGCCAACGGTGTCGCGGCGCACGTCGAAGCCGACACGACAGCTGCCGCCTCGCCGACCGCGCCCGTCGCATCGCAGGAGACGATGCCGACCAAGAGCGCGCCGACGCAGCTCCTCATCTCGCCGCAGCCCACGCCGCCTGAGCCGACCGCGCCTGCGCGTGAGGCCGTGGCCAGCCCGCCGCCCAAGCGCTTCTCGCCGAGCGCCGCGCCGTTTGTCCCGTCTGCGACCGTGATCACGCCCGTGCCTGCTGCTGCTGCGGCGGCGACGACGGCGGCACCGCAGCCGCCCGTATTTTTGCCGACACCGACGTCGACGTCGATGACGACGACGACGCCATCGCCGCGCGGCATGGTGCGCACACACGCACGCGGCGCCGGTTGCACTGCTGACGCGCTTTCGCAGCGCTCGCCGCCGCTGGTTCGCGATGCACCGCCGCAGCCGGCGTGGATGCCGCCGGCGCAGCCGTGGATCGCTCCGCATGTTCTCTGGCAGCCAGCTGTCAACCCTGCGCTCCTGGTTCCGGCGCTCGCGGGGCTGCTGCACCAGCAGCAGATGGCGCCCACGAGCACCTATGTTGTGCCCTCGAGCCCCGGCACGGCCACGAGCGTCAGCGCCGCGACGGCCGCGACGCACCCGGCCCGCCGCCCGATCGAGCGCCCGCAGCAGGAGTACGAAGTGCTCAAGCAGCAGTCAGAGAGGGTCCAGGTCTCGTCGCAGTGGGGCGCGGGCTACTAGATGGTTGGGGGCGGCGGCGATCATGATAGAGCACAACCTCGCCTGCTGTGTGTCGCGCTCACGCGCCAGTAACGATCATGCACGATTGAGCCGCGCCTGTTGTGTGCCGCAAAGCTCGATAACGGAACTCATCAGAGCAAAGACACATGGAGCGAGGGACGACAGAAGCTGGGACGCGCACGGCTCACTTGGTGCCGTACTGTTTGAACGTGACCGTCGGCGGCTTGCGCGTGCCCGTGCCCTGCCGACGCGTCAGTGACGGGAGCGCAGCGGCACAGCCCCCCCTGCGCAGCACCTTGGCCTTCACAAACATGTCCACGTCGACTTCGGTCGACACGGCCTGCACGCTCGAGCGCACCATCTCGGACGCCTGCGTGAGCACCGATCAGGTGGCGGCCAGAAGCGCGCGGGGGGCAGCGGGCGCGCCTGTTGTAGCCGGTCGCGCAGGCGCTTGGCGGCGTCGAGGTACGTTTCTAAGCTCTGGCGCAGCTGCTGGATGCGCTCCTCCTCGGCCTCTTGGAAGTCCTGCGGCGTGCGGGTCGAGTTGGCGCCGCGAGCGAGCGCGCACACGTTCGCGCGCCGCACCAGCGCCGCGAGGTTCATGTCGTCCTCCCACTGCCTGCGCACGACATCGTACTCGTCTACGGCCTTCTTGTAGTCGAGGCCTGCGCACGACGGTCAAGCGGCCGCCTCGCCAGACCGCCGTACAGGCGGGCACCGCACCGGCCTGCGTCGCCTTCTTGCGCTCGGCCTTGGCAAGGTCCGTGAGCTACGCGGCAGCGCGGGTTAGTCAGCGGCGTCCGCGCCCAAACGGGCCGCGCACCCGGCCGACGTCCTTGTTGTCGGCCTTGGCAAGCTGCGCCTCGGCCACGTCGGCATCCTTCATCTTCTGCATGTATAGCTTGCGGGCCTGGCCGTGCGCTCAGCATGCGGGCCGACGCGTGGGACCGCACGCGCACCTTCTCGGCCGCCTCATCCTTCATGGCCATGTTCTTGCGGTCCTTGGCGATCGTGGCTTCGAACTGCGTTGCTCCCGCATGAGCACAAAGGGAAGCGGCACGGGCACGCGCGCGCGCGCACGCACGTCCTTGCGCTTCTTCTTCTGCTGGTCCTTGAACGCGAGCAGCGGCTTCTCGACCAGGTCGAGCACGTCCTGCGACATCTGCAGGTGCACGCGCGACTGGCCCTCGATCTCAAACTTGACCTGGTTCCATGCGGTCTTCATCGTGCTGCGGGCGTGCGTGCGGCTGAGCAGGGCTGGGGGGCATACCACGCAGCGCGCGCGCGCGCACGCGCACCCTTCCTCGAGGTTGCCCAGCGGCGACTTGCCCAGCTTGAGCAGATCCTTGGCGTACCTATCCTCGACGGCGGCGCTGCGGGCGCAACGCTCGGTCCCGCGCACACGCGCAGCTCGCACGCACCGCTCGCGCATCCACTCGGAGATTTCCTTGAGCACCTCCTTGCCGTTGCGGTGCTTGAGCACGAGCACGTCAAAGCCGCTCGTGGTCGCGTCGCGGTCGCTCTGCGCGCGGGTGTTGGGCTGCACGCGCCGTCGCCGCTGTGCTTCGCGAGCGCGCACCCAGAAGTTGTCGAGGTACGTGATCTTGCCGTTGGGGTCGACCGCAAACTGCCGGTCGTCGACCTGCACCACGACGGGCTCCTGCGGGGCGCGGCCCGTGAGCGACGTCGCGGTCTCGACCGCAGACGTACGGCAGGGGCGGGGACCGGCTCCCGGGGCGGCTCGGCGCCCGCGTCGCCCTGCTGCGCGTACTGCTGCTGCTGCTGCGTGTGCTGCGTGTGCTGCTGCGTTGCGGCCGGCTGCTCGCCCGCGGCGTTGTCCTGGACTGCGTCCGTGCGCGCCGTCGTCGTTGTCGGCATCCCGCGCACGTGCCGTGGGCGGCACGCACCCGCCGACGCCTTGGACGGCGCCGTCGGCTTGGACCACGACGTCTGCTGCGTCATCACGTCGACGTAGTACACGCGCCCGCCCTCGTCCGTGCAGATCTGCCAGCCGAGCGGCACGGGCCCGCCGGTGGTCTGGCGCGTTCGCGGACACTGAGCAGCGTTCGCGCACGCCGCACGCGCCCACGACGCACGTCTTGCTTGCTCACGTAGCTCTCGGGAAACCAGCCAAAGCCGAGGCTCGCCTCGCCGCTGAACCATCCGTTGCCGGCTGCGCGCGGTGGATGTGTTGGCACTATGCGCGTGGTGGGGGGAGGGGGCAAGATTACGAGCGAGCAACGCACCGCTCTTGTCGTAGACGATCACGGTCTCGCCGCGGCGCAGGTGCAGCCCGTTGGCCGACGTGGCCTGGTAGTCGTACAGCGCCGTGTAGTACTCACCGCTGCTCATCTCTGGGCTGTGGCTGCACGGCGTGCGTGTCCGGCGGCGTGTGGAATGCAAACTGACGAACGAGCAACAACTCGACAGACACGTCTCCCGCCTCCTCACATTTCAGCCGACTTTTCAGCCGATGACCGCCTTGAGGTTGTCGAGGTCGAGCTCGTACGAGGGCACCTCGAGGTTGAGCGGGGCCGGCTGGCGCGCGGCTGTGAGCCGACCGCGGCGCGCGCAGGTCGCAGCAGGCAACACACCCCCTTGCGGATGCGGCCCGAGCTGTCGTAGTGCGAGCCGTGGCACGGGCAGAACCAGCCACCGTAGTCGCCGGCGTCACCCATGGGCACGCAGCCGAGGTGCGTGCACACGCCGAGCAGGATGAGCCACTCGGGCGCCTTGACGCGCGCGCTGTCGGGCTGCGGGTCGCGCAGCTCGCCCAGGTCGACCTGCGCAGCGCTCAGCACGGGACCGGACGCGGGAAGCCCGTGCGCACCTGGCTGGCCGTCTCGATGTCGTCGGCCGTGCGGTGGCGGATGAAGACGGGCTTGCCGCGCCACTTGACGATCAGATTCTTGCCCTCGGGGATGTTGGACAGGTCAACCTCGACCTTGGCCAGCGCGAGCACGTCGGCCGACGCAGAGAGGTTGCTGCGCGGTGCGCGCCTCCCCCCCCCGGTGAGCGCACGCACGGGCGGCAGCACGCGCACGAGCGGCGCACGAGAGAAAGTCGACGACGAGGTTCTTGGCGATGACGGCGCTCACGACGCCCGTCGCACCCACCATCAGGTACGTGAACGTTCGCCGCGTCTCGGACGAGGACGGCTCGCGCTCGTACTTGTGGAAGTCGGGCAGCTGGCGCGCGCGGTGTGAGCGAGCGAGGACAGGAAAAGGAAAAAAAAAGGGCAGTAGCGTGCGCGCGCACCTTGGTCGTCTTGGTCGTGACCACGCCCTCGACCGACGTGATGCGCTTGGCCTCGTCCGCCGAGACGCCCAGGTCGCCCGCAGCGGGCACGGTGGCCGCAGTCGACATGGTGCGCTGCAGCACGGCCGCGCCTAGGAAGCGCGCGCCCAGCAGGCTCGAGCGCACGACGGGCTGCTGCGTGACGGGCGCGAGGGCCGCGGGCCCGTGCCCGTCGTCCTTGTCGAGCGTGAGGTGGCTGAGCAGCGTGGCGGCGGTCTTGGCGGCGTGCGGCGTGACTGCGCCGGCCGTGTGAGTGAGTCGTTCGTGCCCGGGCCACGAGGAGTCGGTCGCGCCCGCACCGATCTTCGGCGCCTTGGGCACCGTCGCGAGCGCGTTCGGCGTCGCGGGCGTGCCCACGAGCCGCACGGTGCTGCGCGCGACTCCGGCGAGCGCGGCCTTCTCAAAGGCGAACATCGCGGCGAAGAGGGCGAGGAACCGGAAGACGCAGCGTGTGGCCCGCAGCTCATGTTTCGCGCAGCCCACGTGCCGCGCACGCGTCCTTGGCACCAAGCATGGCGGCGACGCCTGCACCGCTCGCGCGCTCGATCGCCTTTGTCTCGTCCGTGTCGGGCGCGGACAAGGTCTTCCGCACGGCGCAGTACACGCTGCGGCTCGTGAACGTGTACCTGACGCGCCGCCACGGCGACAAGTCGGAGCTGGTGCGGCGCATCAATAACTTTACCGGTGCGGCGCCCACACGCACACGGCGGCGGATCGCGCTGACGCCGTGCGCCAGGGCCCATCGCCGACACGCGCATGGTCCTGCGCCTCTTTGGCATGCTCGCGACGGTCGACGGCGTGCTCGCCAACACCGAGACGGACACGTTCCTGCGGCCGCTGTCGATCGTGCAGGTGCGCGCGTCGCCTTTCGTGGGCCACGCAACCGCTCACGCGGCGCGGCACAGGCCTGGAGCATGGTCGTGTACTACCCGCTCGACAACGTCTACTGGCTCGCCCTGCACGACGTTATCCCGCTCTCGGAGGAGACGCGCAACGCGTGCTCGCGCGTGTCGTGCCAGGCCTGGCTCGTCTACATCGTGCTCGACGTCGCCGCGCTCACGTACAAGCTGCTGCACGTCACGTTTGAGCGCCTCAACCTCGCGAACACGCTCCACCTGGCCGAGCACGGCGGCGAGCCCGGGGCGACCAACGGGACGGGCGACGAACTCGACAAGTCGTACGCGACGCTGGTGCGGCCGTGCATCACGCCCGCCAGGCCTGCTGAGCACTCGCACGACGGCGCAGCCCCAGACCCCGACCACGCCCCTCTCGCAGCTCAAGACGCACATCGCGACGCTGCGCAACACCGAGAGCGATCTGCGCCTGCGCCTCGTCGCGACGCTCGCCGATTTCTGCCTGGCCGCGCACTGGTCCGTGCGCGAGTCGTGGTTCCCGCCCCTGGGCGTCGGCATCGCCGGCACGATCTCGTCGCTGGTCGGGCTGTACCTCAAGTGGAAGTACACGACGGCGTGAGTGGGGCTCCGGCGTGTACGCGTGTGTTGCTTCACTTTTTTTTTTTTTTGGCGCCAGCCTTTGCATCCTTTGCGTTCTTTGCCCTCGCCCGCGCGCCCGCCCTGCCTCACCGCCGTGCGCCCGACAGCGATGTTTGTGCACTCTGACAGCGCGGCTGGCGCCCCGTCGGCCCCGACCCTCCCGCTGCGCTCGACGCTGCCGACGCCCCAGGTGCGCGCCGTCTTTGCAGCCGTGCCAGCCTTAACTAAGCCCTCGCGCGCGCCCAGGATGAGCGCACGCCACGCCGCCGCCTGCGCTTTGAGGCCGCCGCCGCCACCGTGCCCTCGATCGACATCTTCAGCGACAGCGTCGTCACGTCGTCGTCGGCGACCTCGACCGATGAGGCCGTCGTGCCATCGATGGCGCCACCGCCGCAACCGCAGCCGCCGCAGCCGCCGCGACCCGTGCACCTGCCGCGCGCGCTCGCCCGGACGCCCCTGCCGCACATGCACCGCACCGCGAGTGGCCTCGTCCAGCGCACGCTGCTCAAGCCGCGCCCGCAGCGCGTCATCCAGCGCCTGATCCTGGCCGAGGCGTCCCGCCGGTCGCAGCCGCGGCGCGGCCCCGTCGCCACCGCCCTCAGCGCCGTCGTCAAGGAGCCGGTGCGCCTGCACGTGCGTGGCGCTTGTTGGCGGGCCTCACTCAACATGTGCGCAGATCGTCAACGTGTTTGCGCCCAACATCGACGCCGCGTGGCTGGACGACCCGCGCGTTCCGCCCTCGCAGCGCGCCCTGCTGCGCACGTATGGCCGCCGCCGCCCCACGCCGTGCATCCCGCCCGGCCACAAGCGCTCGGCCGATGGCGAGTGGTTGGCGATCAACGGCGGGCCGAACAAGCGGCTGCGCTTCGACGACCCCGGCACGGCGCGCGCCGGCGCCACCAAGCGTCAGGCACGCTCGCGCACGCATGCACTGCTGGTGTGCAGTCGTGCGCGCTTACCCCTCCGGCCTCACACTCGCAGAAGAAGCTCGCGTCCGTGCTCAAGTACTGCCTCGCCAAGGACCGCGCGCTCGCCGCACAGGACGCCGTGCGCCGCTCGAGCCGCCGCCAGACACGTACGGTCAGCACCGCGCCCACGCCCGTCTCCGGCCCGGCGTCGGTGCCGTCGAGCGCCAGCGGATCGGGCGCGCGCTCCGGCTACGCGTCATCGTCGTACGTGACCACCACAAGCAACGCGCATGGCGCGCCGCCGCCACCGCCGCCGCCCAAGCAGCAGGACCAGCGCGCGCCGTGGCCGTCGTCGCTCGCCGTCGCGACGCAGTTCCTGCACGCCGCCGAGACCGTCAAGCGGTGCGCCGTGCGCTTGTTGCCCCACCAGCGGCACCCGCTGACAGCGTAGCACAGGACGCTGCGCGCGCTGCTGCCCAAGTGACACGGCCAGCCGCATCCGTGTCACAACTTTGGCGCGAGGCCGTACATGTCTGCAAACGGGTCCCACGCCGCGTCCGTCTTGCGGTCCCACTCGACCTGCGCCGTGATGTCGTCCGCCTTGGCCTTGCCGCACAGGCGCTCGATCACCTGCAGCGCCATGTCCGTCCCGGCCGACACGCCCGAGGACGTCCACCACTTGCCGTCCTCGACCCAGCGCGCGCGCGGGACCCAGCGCACGAGCGGGCCCTGCTGCGCGACCCACGCGAACGAGCGCTTGTTGCTCGTCGCACGCACGCCGTCCAGCAGGCGCGTCTTGGCGAGCAGTGCTGCGCCCGCACGGATCGGCGCGTGCGTGCGTGCAAGCTGCGGAGAGTTGCGCACCCGTGCCCGTGCACACGGTCATGACGAGTTCAGCGGCGAGCGCGCGCTCGCGGATCCACGCGATCAGGCGCGCGTTGAGCACCTCGCGGCGCGTGCCGTACCCACCGGGCACTGCGCGTGTGAGCTTGTGCGCGAGGCCGATGCGACGCCGCCGCGCACCGATCAGCATCGTCAGTGGCGGGCAGTCGTTCAGGCCGTACTCGGCGCGCGTCTCGAGCGCCTGCGTGCTGCGCACGAGCCCGGCGCGCTCGGCCACGGTGACGATGCGGATGCCCTCGACCTTGTGCAGGCACTCGACCGGGCCGTACACGTCGAGCACCTCAAAGCCGTCAAACAGCAGGACGCCGAGTGTGTGCTTCATCGTGTCATGTTACTAGTGCATGCGCGGCAACGCGGATGAGACATTGGATGTGGCCGCGTGCGCGCCTCTGCTGATCGCGCCATCCGCCTCACGCAGCGCGCACATCGACGGCCACGCACCGCTGCACTCACGCGACACGGGCTCCGGATGGCGACCGGCGTGCGACAGACGTCCCTGGTGCGCGCGATGGGTCGGCCGGGCGGGGCTGGCGCTGAGCCGCGGATGGATGGCGCCACGTTTCGCTGCGCGCAGACGTGCCCCGGGCACACGCGGCCCATCCCGCAGCTGCACTTTGGGCGGATGGACGAGGGCGGCAAGTACCTGCTGATCTCGGCGTGCCACGGTGCGCGCTCTGCCTCGTGCCGTCGTCATCGCCGCTCACGTCACACGCGCGCGACATGGCGCCACGCTAACCCCGCAGACGGCAACGCGATGCTGCGCAACGGGCAGACGGGCGACTGGATCGGCACGTTCAAGGGCCACAAGGGCGCCGTCTGGTCCGTGCGCCTCAGCCGTGACGACCGGCTGGCCGTCACCGGCGCGGCCGACTACCTCGCGTGCGCGCCGCTGGCGCGAGGAGGCGTCGGGCCGTGCTGACGGCGCGCGCAGCAAGGTCTGGGAGACGGAACGCGGCCAGGAGGTCAAGATCCTCCAGCACCACAAGAACATTGTCCGCGCTGTCGACTTTCTCGCGACGGTGCGCCGCCGCCCCTGGCGCGTGTGCGGCCGGGCTGAGCGCGACCGACAGAGCAACCGGCACATCATCACCGGTGGCACCGACAAGACCCTCAGGTTGTTTGACGTCGAGGGCGGGGACGCAGGTGCGTGCGCACGCGCGTGTGCGAGCGTGTCTCCGTGCCGCACTGATCGCGGGCGCGCTCCAGCCGTGATGGAGATCCCCGGCCACACTGGGACGATTCGCACCATCGCGACACAAGAGGCGACGTCGGTCGTCTTCACGGCGGGTGACGACAAGGAAGTGCGGTGCGTCAGTGGCACTCGCCGTGTCGTGTGCCGATCCGTGAGCGGTCGTGCGCAGCGTGTGGGACTTGCGCGCCAACAGCGTCGTCAGCACCCTCGCGATGGACGACGCCGTGCTCGACCTCGAGATCTGCGCGCACCGCAACGTGCTCTCGGCCGCGTCGCACCAGGGCGTGCGCTTCTTCGATCTGAGCACGTGCGTGCGCGTCCGTTGCCGCGCGTGGGCTCAGCGCGCTCGCAAACAGCGGCGGGCAGGTCGCGGCCGTCGACCAACGCAAGCTCGGCTTCAACTGCGAAACGGTGACGCTGCACCCGACCTTGCCGCGCTTCGTCGCGGGCGGCTCGGACTTTCTTGTGCACGTTTACGACTACGCCACGCTGGCCGAGATCGGTGCGATGCCGTGCCGCGCATAGTTCGCACGTGCTCACGTTTCCTGTGCGGCGCGTGCACTAGACAAGTACAAGGCACACCACGGGCCCGTGCACTCGCTGCGCTTCTCGCCCGACGGCGAGATCTACGCGTCGGGCTCGGACGACGGCACCATCCGGTATGCGCGCGCGCTGTTTCTGCCACCGCATCCGCTTACAAGCACGCATAGACTGTGGCAGACGACGCCGGGCAAGAAGTACGGGCTGTGGGCGGGGCCGTCCAACGGCGCCGCGATGACGGCACCGGCTGACGACCAGTAAGGGCGCAGCGCAATCGTAAAGCATGCAAAACAAGAAAAGATCACAGATCGACGTCGAGCCGGTCCAGCTCCTGCTCGATCTCGTAAAGTTCGCGCTCGGCCTGCTCGAGCGCGTCCCACGATGCCTCATTGTCCTCAGCGGCGGGCGCGGGCTCGGTGGGGGTCGGCTGCGGCGTGGCCGGCTTCGGTGGTGGCGGCGGCAGGGTCGAGAGGCGCACGGCTTGCGGCGCGGGCGCGAGCGCGGCGACCTTCTGCCCCGTCGAGGTGCGGCTGCGGCGCAGTGCCGTGATGTGCTGCACCTGCTGCTGGCGCTGGAGAGCGCGCGCCTTCTCGGCCTCCTCCTCGGCGCGCTCGAGCGCGTCCTCGTCGTCCTCGTCCTCGTCCTCGTCCTCGTCCTCGTCCTCGGCCACCGGCACGGCCTCACCGCTTTCGTTTGCGCCCTCGTCCTCGTCCGCCGTGTCTGCCGTGTGCGCATTCACCCCGCCACTGCTCATGTCCGTTGTGGTGGCGTACACGCCCTCGGACCCCGGCGGCGGCCACGCAAACACGGTCGCGTCCGAGACGATGCGCGGCTTCTGCGCCGTCGGTGTCGTCGGTGCGCACTCTCGACACCGCCATGCCAAGCGTACCTTGGCCAGGCGCACCGCAGCCACCCACATCTGGCGCTGCTCGTCGCTCTCGGCCGCAAAGACACGGCTAAAGTCCTCCTGCGGTGAGCGCGGCCACCTTCGCGCGGCAAGCGTGAGACGCCCGATGCCGCGGCTCACGCGCGCCCGCACCGCCGGCTGATCACGAAGCAGAAGCGCGTCGGTGCCTTCTTGCGCTCGCCCAGCTGCGACACCACGAGGCCGTAGATCGGGATGCTGCCGCGCGGGAAGGCGAGGTTCTGCGGCACGCAACGGTGAGTGCGAGGCGTGCATAATGGCGCAAACCGTGCCTTCGCGTCGGGAAAGTACAGGATGCCCTCAGGTCGCAGGATGCAGAAGCGGCGGCGCCAGTTGCGCTCGTTGGGCGAGGCCTTGTACAGCCAGCCGCGCAGCTCCGGGAAGCCAGCCGCGTTCTGGCGCGCGCCTCGCTCAGCCGCCGTCCCCACGACCACACACACAACGTACCAGCGGCACGCGCACGGCGCGCAGCGCGTTGACCTTAAACACGAGGCGGCCGCGCAACTCAGCCGGCCACGAGTTGACAATCGCGAGCACCTTCTCAAAGTCATCGATCACGCGCTCTGCGCAGACTGTCAGCCGGTGCTGCAGCAGGTATGCGGCGCGCGCACCAGAGTCCGGCAGCACCTCAAACAGCGCGTAGTTGTAGCACGCGTTGGCCGGATCGTCCACCGCCACGCGCCGGGCCACGGCCTGTGCGACCTGCGCATCGCCCCACCCGTCCGTTAGAGCGACACCAGCGGGCCGACACCAGCGCGCAGACCTCCTTGGCCGTCATTCGCGCCGTCAGCGGCGTGAGGTAGATGCGCTCGTTGTCGCCCGTGCTCGTCTGGCCGTCGTCGAGGTACACGTTGCACATCGTCGGCGCGTCCCTCTGCTACGCGCGGCGCGCGCACACTCAACAGCTGCGTCCAGCAATCAGAAACGAGGACACCGCACCGTCTTGCGTGTCAGTGTCCCGCTCGGGCTCTTTCCGCCTGCGGCTGGTGCGTCCTGCACGCCAAGCCGTGCGCGTGTCAGCTGCGAAAGCGCCAGCAAGCCAGTGCGCGCCTCAAACTGCTCATGGTAGTGCGCCAGCAGGAACTGCACAACCTCGGCGTACTCGGCCGACCGCGGCGGCACAGCGCCGTCCATCTCGCGCATCAGGCACGAAGCGAAAATGGCGCTCTACCCATGCGGCGCCGCGTCAGTCGCCCGGCCGCGTCTCTGCACGACCGACAGCCCACCAGCGGCTCAATCGACATGTGGTTGATGCTGCTCAGCTCCAGCAGCCGGTGCAGGTGGTTGACGACCTTGCGCAGCGTCTTGGCGTTTGCGTCCGGCAGCTCGCCCTGCTCCGCCGTGGTGAGCCAAACGCGACACCGTGGTCCGAACGTGCGCACCAGGATGCCGCGCACGGCCTCGACGCGCTCCGACGGCTCGCCCTGCTGCACCGCCTGCACGAGGCGGTCTTGCAGGCGCAGCGTCACCAGCGGCTCGGGCAGCTCGCGCAGGTACATCTGCTCGCCAGCACGCATCAGCAGCGGCCACGACGGCAGCGCGCGGCGCACTTTGACCAGCGTCGCCGTCGCGTGCACGTCCGACGGCTCAAAGCTGTTGGACAGGTTCACCGCTGTGTCGTCCTGGCGGGTGTGCGTTGGCAAGACCGATGTGACGTAGCACACCGCACCTGGTTGAACCGCGTGCGCAGCTTTTGCACGGTCTCGGCGTCGCCCGGGATGCGGTAGAGGCCCTCCTGCAACGGCGCTCTCGTTGTCAGGCAGCGATCGCGCGCACATGCACATGCCCGTGCGCACCTGCTCGAGACCGTACGTATTCAGGTACGAGATGCACTTGACGAGGATCAGCGGCACACCCTTGTCGTGTGAGCCCTGCTTGCGCCGCGCGACCAGCTCGATCGCCACGCCGAACGTCTGCGTGTCCTTCAGCGCCCGCAGCCAGCGCGCGTGCTCCTCGGGCGTCTCGAGCATCTGCGACCGGCGCGGCTGAGTGGGGGTGCACGCCAGTGGGCGCAGCAGCCGCACCAGCCGGTGCACGCGCGTCTGCGTCTTGATGCAGATGACGTGGTGCGGCTTACTGCCGTGGCCAGGCGGCGGCACGTCGGCCTCGGCGTCGACGAGCTGGCGCAGGTCGACTGAGCTCATGAGGCGCTGCGGCCAGACCGGGTGAGCAGCGGCTTGCAGGGCGTGCTGGCTGGCCAAGCGCACCTGGTGCTCCGCGTCTGCAAAGTGCAGTAGCGTCTTGTCTTGCAGCAGCGACCAGCGCCGGCGCCACCGCGAGTCGTTCTCCTCCTGCACCTGCGTCGGCCCGTTGGCCGCAAACTTGCTCAGGTCGAGCTTGCGGTCGGCAAACTCTGCACGCCAGGTCGTCAGCTGTGTCGCACAGCACGCGCAACGCGCGCACCGTCGCGTGCCCAGCGCCGGTCGATGGCCAGCCGCAGCACGTCCATCCAGTCGCACATCTGCGCCTCGTTGTCGGCCGCGAGCTCGTACACGCGGCCCTTGCGCGTGAGCAGCTCAAAGTAAAACTGGCGCACCACCACCCCCTGTCAGATCGGCAGCGCGTCGCAGCGGCGCGCACCGGCTTGCTTGCGTCGTCGCGCATCGTCACTGCGACCATGTCGTCCACGAAGACCGTGCCGGCGGGCTCGCGGTCGTCCTTGAGCTTGAAGTAGCGCAGCGTTTGGTTCTGCAAGACGGGCGTGGGCATCTCACGGCGTGTTGCGGGTGTGGCGCGCGGGCGCACCTCAAAGACAAACCACCGCCGCTTCCAAAACTTATTGACCTCGCCGCGCTTAAACATGAACCCGCAGCGGTAGTCCATCGCCGTCTGCCGCGGCGCGCGACAGTGAGACATGCGCGTGCGGCTGCGTGTCTCCCGCGCACCTCCTCGTGCTCGCCGGGTTCGTTGCGGTCGTCGGTCTGGCGCTTGGTCGTCCACGCGCTCAGGCAGCGCACGGCGGCCTCGTGGCCAGCCTGTCGGCACGCGTTCAGCCGCCATGCGGCGCCGGCCGGCGTAGCGCGCCTGCTTCGCCAGATCGAGCGCGGTGGCGCCGTCGCGGTTCTTGAGCGCCGCGTCCGCGCCGTTCTGCAGCAGCAGCTCGGCACACTCGACCGCGCCACTGGCCGCGGCGCACATCAGTAGGCTCGTGTCGTTCTCGAGGTGCTCGGGCCCCTGCGCGCCGTGCGTCAAACCGCAGCGCGGTGTGTGTCCAGTCCGACGTACGAGATTGACCAGCGCCGCGGCCGGCCAGCTGGGCGCGAGCAGGCGCAGCAGCGCGAGCGCGTCGTTGGCTTCGGCGGCCTTGGCGAGCGCCTGCGCATCGGCACAGCTTAATCAAACGGCGGCCCGGGGGGTGACCTGCACGAGCCGCGGCGCGCACGCGGACAGTCTCGGCGTGTGGTGCGGGCTCGGCCGGTCGGGTCACAGCCGCGCGGTCGACGTACTTGGCTGTGATGTACTGGCGCTTGCGCTCACTGGCGTATGGCAGGCGTCAGCATCAGTCGAGGCGGTGCGATGGCCGCACCCAGACGACGACGGCTCTGGCTTGGTCATGGACGGCATCGACACGGCCTCCCACACCGAGTTGGCGCGCTCATTGCCCAGTGCGAGCATGACCTGCCGCGCGACGTGAGCGGGCGGGCAGCACGTTCGGCGCTCACGCACCCGCAGTGCCGACGACGGCCAGTCGTCGAGCGTGAGCGAGCGCACCTTGGAGACGTGCACGCCGAGCGAGCGGTGCACGCCCGAGCACTCGATGCAGACCACGACACCGAGGTTGGACGCGGCCCACTCGGGGTCTGCGGTGACGCGGGTATGGGCACGGGCTCGCGCGCGACGCCGCAACGCACCTGCCGCGCCGCAGTCGGCGCAGAAGCGGTTGGCGGACTCGCCGCGCAGCTGCTGAAGCACGCTCGCGGGCTTGCTGCTGGTAACGAGCATCGCGCTCGACTGCGGCCGCGCGTGAGCGCACAGCCGAAGCGAAGCACGGGTCCGGACCATGCTGTCGCGCTCGCTCGACACGCTCGTGAGCGCCTGCGCGATGGCGTTCTGCAGCGTCGTGACCCAGTCGTTGAGCTCGGAGGCCGTCTCGGTCTGTGTGCGGCGCGGCGCGGTGAGCGTTGCCGTACGCGTGCGTCCGAGCCCGCAGCGGCGGCACCTGGAAGCCGTACGTGCGGCTGACCGTGACAAGCTCGAAGCGATGCTTGGACGCGATCGGCGACGGCCGCACCGCTGCCGTCATGAGCTCGATGAAGCTGATCGGCGACGCAGCGGCGTAGTCCTGAGCGGGCGCACAGGCGCTGAGCGTGTGCCGAAACGCGTGCAGAGGCGTCGCACCTCATATGACCGGTAGTAAAACAGCTTGCCACCGCGCACGACGACGTAGCGCCGCTTCCAGTCCTTCTGCATGTTGTTGCCCATCTTCTTGAGCCAGCCTGCGGTCGCGAATGAGCCGGCGGTGTGCCGGAATTGGCCATGACGCACCCTCCTTGTCGTTCGGCACAATGTCATCCGCCGCGGGGCCGACGGTCTGCGCCGGGTGCGACAGGGCGTCGTGCTCGTCGACCGACCCCTTCCTGGCCTACGTGCAGTTGCGCTTAAGTGGCGGCGCAAGAGCGCGCTCGCTCGCCCGGCCGCACGTCTTTGTCGGCAAACAGCGGGCGGGCGATGCGCGACGGCAGGCGGAGCGACATCTTGCGGACGGCCGAGGTCGCCGACGCGTACAAGTGTGCGATCTGCGCGCGCGCTGCAGCGTCAGCCACGACGTGCTGGCCGCGTCGTCGCGAACGCCACCTCAGACGACGCCGAGGGCGACGCGGCCGGCGCGTTGCTGGTGCTGTTGAGCCCCCCACACGACGTTCAGGCGCTGTGCAGAGGCAGCGCGTCGCGCACCTGAACGAGCTCGCGGGGCTGCGCGAGGGCGGCTCGACGTCGTCGCGCAGGGCCGCGTACGCCGGCTCGACGGCCGGCACGGGCTCGCTGTGCGAGCCGCCGAGGCGCTCCTTGATGCGGATGAGCGTGTCGATCATCTCCATCCACACGAGCATGTCGCGCTCGGTCTCGGCGCAGAACATGAAGACGCGGTCGCGCGTGGTGGCGACGTGGAAGCAGTGTGGATACCTGCGCTGGCCGTGTGAGCGTCCGCGCACTGTGCGCGGGCGCAGGCGCGCACTTGGGGTCCTTGCGCGACTCGATCGGGCTCGGCCCCACGCGCAGCATTTCGAGCAGCTTGAGCACGCCCGCGGGCTCCTTGTCCTGCCGCGGCCGCCGCGCTGCGTCTGAGACCGGTGCAGGCGATGAGTCAAAAGCGCGCACACCTGCTGCGCCTTGTAGTAGCGCAGCTCGCCGGCCTCGAGCACCATCCACCGGCGCTTCCAGCCCTTGATGCGCTCGCCCTGCTTGTGCAGCCAGCCGGCCTTGCGCGACGGCAGCTGCTTGTCCTTTGCCGTGGCGACGACGGGCGCCGACACCAGCGCGGCTGTGATCGCGTGAGCTGCCGGCCGCGGCAGACCTCGGCGCGCACCGCCCTCGTGCACGATCGGCGCGACGTACTCGGTCGGCGGCGCGGCGATGGGCGCGAGCAGCGGGCGCGGCTCGGCGGGCGCTGTGCTGGCGATCGGCGGCGTTGCGACGGGCGGCGGCGTCGTGACGGGCGCCGGCGTGTGCTCCGAGTTGGACCGCGAGCGCGAGGCGGCGGCGGCGTTGAGGATGCGTCTTTCGATGCGCGCCGACGTCCGCAGCTGTCAGTCGCGCATGGACGCCCGCGCGGCGCACCGGCGATGGTCCGGCACGGCCACGCCGATCTCGTCCAGGTCGCGCTCGGTCAGCTCCTCGACAATGTCCATGTCGTCGTAGCCCTTGTCGACAAAGTCGCGCGCGTACTCGTCCAGCTCGAGCGTGGCCAGAAAGCGCAGGACGGGGCGTGCGCGCTCGGCGACTGGCGTCCCGCGGCCACATAGGGAAGGGGGGTTAACTAGGCCGTCCAGCAGCAGCAGGCGTTGCGCGCACAGCTCTCGATTGCCGCCGCCGTCGCCGCCGCCTGCGCCACCTCGCGCACGGCCACGTACGCCGCCGGGAAGATGCCGCTGCGGCCGTCGGGCGCGCGGCCGAGCCACCATGCGTCGTTGATCTGCACGTCGTGTTGTTGTCGGACACACCGAGGCGGAAGGCCGGGCGGGGAGGCAGGGCGGCCGCGCACCTGCACCACCAGCGCCACCGTCTCGCCCGCGCGCAGCGAGAGCTCGTCCGGCTGCTCGGCCGCAAAGTCGTACAGCACCACGGCCTCGCCCAGGTCCGCGCCGCCCGCCGCGACGGCGCTGGGCGTGCCCATTGGCTCGGCGTGGCGCGTGGCGTGCAAGGTGACAGCGATCTGCCGACCACAAAACACGCGACAACACGGGTCTCTGAGCCACGCGCAGCTCTCGCTCTCTGCACTCACTTCTTCTTGAACTCTGCGGCGCGCGGCGCGCGACACGCACGGTCAGCGCCAGCCCGCAGACCCGCAATGTGCGAGCGCACCGATCTTGTCGACCTTCACGTCCTCGCCCACCAACTGGTAGACGTACACGACCACGCCCGCGCTCTGCACGTCCATCAGCACGAAGCTCGGGTTGGTCTCGCTCGTGATGCTGCTGTACGCGCCCGTGGCCGACCCCGGGTTGATGAAGAACTTGTCGCCGACCTCGTACGCCTCAAACTTGTGCGTGTGGCCGGTGATCATCAGGTCGACGTCGAGCTGCGCGGTGCGGAGGGGGGACGCGCGGTCGGTCCGTCGTCGGCCGCGCGGCGCCGATGCGGGCGCACGGCACCTGCCGCTGCAGCATGCCGATGGCCGCCTGGTCGCCCCACGGCACGATCTGGTGGCCGTGTGCGAGGCCGATCTTGAGGCCGCCGATCGTCACGACCTTGGTGTCGGGGTATGTTGCGTTCTGCTCGCGCGGCGTGCGGGTGTGTGTGTGTGTGTGTGGGGGGGGGAGCGGCACGTGTGAGGCGAGCGAGAGGACGGCGGGCAGCAGGGTCGCCCACCTCGTCAAAGTCGCCCTTGACGACGTGCACGTCGTTGGCCACCGACTTGAGGAAGTCGTACATGTCCTTGTTGCACAGGTTGCCCGTGCACAGCACGTGCTGGATCTTCCCGGGCACCTGCCAGCGCGCGACCGCACGGCCCGCATCAGGCGCGCGACCCTCCCAGCAACAGCAGCTGCGCACGAGAAGCTTCTTGAACTTGGGCGGGAGGCCGCTGCTCCGGTGCGGCACGTGCAGGTCGCCGATGACGAGGACGAGCTGCAGGTGCGCGCACGGGGTGCGGGCGCGGGGCGGGCACGGGGGGACGCGGGCGTGGCGCGCGTCAACGTCGAGAGCGCGAGAAGACGACAAGCGGCCCGTACCACCATCCTTCCAGCGCCGTCTCGAAGCTTCTGGCACAAGTGACGGCCGCCGGCATGCTTTCCGCACGATGACCCAATCAGCAGCGCGAGCCATGGACGGCGTCGCGGCACGTGACGCAGAGGCGGTCGCGGTGCGCTCTCTCTCTGCGTGCGCGGTCTCGTGCGCGGGCCGCTGACGGCGCGTCGCGCGGGGGGCCAGTACTGGGTGCGGCACCTCGAGGGCCTGCCGGCGCTGCAGCTGCCGACTGACTACCCGCGGCCGGTGCCGATCAAGGTGCGCGCGCGCACGTGCGCGTGGCGGCCGCGTGGCCCTGAGAAGCGCGCGCGCCGCGTGGCCTGCCGCTCCAGTACGTCGAGGCGCAGGAGATCCTGCGTCTGTCGAAGAACACGAGCAAGCTGCTGCTCAAGCTGAGGTGCGCGCCGTCATCGTCGTTGCCTTTGCCGTCGCTCACAACGCGCGGCCCCGACAGCCTCGATAGCGACGTCTCGCCCTTCACGGTCATCCTGACCGCGTTCTCGATCCTCCTGCACAAGTACACGCGCGAGGCACGTGCATCCACCGCCATCGCCATCGCACTGCGCACGTGCTTCCGCCTGACCGCTGCCGCCGCCCTGCATCGCGCAGGAGGACGTCGTCGTCGGTTCGTCCAGCGAGAACTACAACCCGCTCATCCTGCGCCTGCCGCGCATCTCCGGCACCGAGACGTTCCTGCAGCTTGTGCAGCTGACGCGCAGCGTGCGCTGCCATCACGACCGGTCGTGATTGTGGTGGTGGCTGACGACGCTCGCGCCGCGCAGGTTGAGGAGAACGCGGCCAAGTACGAGGTGCCGTACCAGGAGCTGTACACGCGCCTCCGCCCGCCGACCGAGGACGGCCCGAGCGGCCCGCTTTTCCAGGTGTGGTGGTGCGCCTGTGATCCTGCCCATGGCTGAGCGCACGCGGCGGCAGGTGCGTTTCTTCAACTTGATCGACGTCAACGCCTCGACGCTCGACGCCGCCAGCTGCGACTGGACGGTCTTTGTCGAGCAGGTGTGCTGGCATGTGCGGGCGCGCCGCAAGCTCACTACCGGCACTGTGCAGCTGTCAGACGCCAAGGTGCTCCTGCCGCTGCAGCTGCGCATCGTCTACAACAACATCCTGTACAGGTGCGAGCCAATCATTCGCTGCCACCTGTGCCGCGTGTGCCGACTGTGCGCGCCCGTGCAGCCGCGAGAGGATACAGGAAGTGCTGCGCCAGATCGAAATGCTGCTCGACAGCACGCTCGCGCGGCCTGACACGCAGGTCGGCGACATCACGCTCGTCACGCCGCACGCCAAGAAGGTCGCTCGCCGCACTGTGCTCACGGCGGCCCGCTGATGCGCTCGCGGCCCGGCCAGGTGCTCCCGAACCCGGAGGAGCCGCTCGACGAGACCTTCTTTGGCTCAATCCAGTCGCGCCTGTCGGACAACGCGCGCAAGCACCCGGACCGGCCGGCGATCGTGCACCGCGACAAGTGCGTGCGAGCCGTGCACGCGCCCATGTCGCGGCAGCTGACGACTGCGCACGCAGCGTCTACTCGTACCGTGTCGTTGACATGCAGAGCAACCGCGTGGCCAACTGCCTGATCGCGCACGGCATCATGAAGGGTATGCGCGCGCGCCTGGCCCACACGGCGCCCCGCCCCTTGAGCGCGTCGCTGCCGTGACAGGCGACGTCGTCGCGATCTTTGCGCACCGCTCGACCGCGCTCGTCTTCGCCATCATGGGCATTCTCAAAGCCGGCGCGACGTTTACGGTCATCGGTGTGTTGCGCTGCGCTTCTGTCGTCGCTGCCCCTCATGTGCCACGTGCGCCAGACCCGCAGTACCCGCCCGAGCGGCAAGTCATCTACCTGCAGGTGTCGCAGCCCAAGGGCCTGATCACGATCAAGGCGGCCGGCAGCCTGCACGCGGACGTGCAGAAGGTCTGCGCTTGCGTGCCCCGTGTGAGCGCAGCGGGGGCTCACGCGCGCTGTGTGCGCAGTACATCGATACCGAGCTCAAGATCGAGGCGCTCGTGCCCGCGCTCGCGCCGGACGAGGACGGCGTGCTGGCGGGCGTGTCGATCGAGAACCCGAACGTGCCCGTCGGCCCGGACGACATTGGCACGCTCTCGTTCACGTCGGGCTCGACCGGCATCCCGAAGGGCACGCCCACCGCGCTGACCTTCGCACGCAGCGCTTACTGCTTGCGTGCACCGCACAGGCGTGCGCGGTCGGCACGTGTCGTACACGCACTTCTACCCGTGGATGTCGGAAGAGTTCCACATGGACGACAAGGACCACTTCTCGATGCTCTCGGGCATCGCGCACGACCCGATCCAGCGCGACAGTGCGTGTGCCGTCATGATGTGGCGGCGGTGCGCTGACGGGCGGCGCGCAAGTCTTCACGCCGTTCTTCCTGGGCGCGTCGATCCACATCCCAGACCCGGAGGACATCGGCAACCCGGGCCAGCTGGCCAAGTGGATGGCCGCACAGGGCGTGACCGTGACGCACCTCACGCCCGGTGCGTCGGCGCAACGTCCGTGTGTTTGTTGCGCTGACGAGGGCGTGCAGCCATGGGCCAGCTGCTCACGGCCAACGCAACAACCAAGATGCCCGCGCTCAAGTGCGCGCTCTTTGTCGGCGACATCCTCACGAAGCGCGACGTGAGGTGCGTGCGCCGCATCCTCCCCCGCCTGCTCGCTGAGACGCGCGCGCCAGCCGCCTGCAGGCGCTCGCTCCCAACGTCAAGGTCGTCAACATGTACGGCACGACCGAGACACAGCGCGCCGTGAGGTCTGCGCGCACGCGGGCAGCAGACTCAGCGACTGACCGCGCGCGCACACGCAGCTACCTGACAATCACCAACGACAACAGCATGGAGAAGCGCAAGGAGATCCTGCCGGCCGGGCGCGGCATGAAGGACGTGCAGCTGCTGATCCTGACGTCGTGTGCGTATTGCGCCGTCTGCAGCCGCCCTGCCGCGCCTCAAGCAGCGGCGGCGCAGCGCTCCGGCTGTGCGGCGTGGGCGAGATGGGCGAGATCTACCAGCGCTCGCCGCACATGGCCGCCGGTGCGTGCCTGCGCGCAGCCAAGGTGACGCTGACGGCGCGTGGGCTTGCAGGCTACCTCGGGCTCGAGGAGGCCACGCGGCAAAAGTTCATCGTCAACCCGTTCAACCCGACCAACCCACGGGACCGCCTGTACAAGACGGGCGACATTGGGCGCTACATGCCGGACGGCATCGGTGCGCACACTTGCGCGTGCAGCGCAGCGGGGCTCAAACGCGTACGGTATGCGCAGTTGAGTGTGCCGGGCGCGCCGACGACCAGGTCAAGATCCGCGGCTTCCGCATCGAGCTTGGCGAGATCGACACGCACCTGTCGCAGGTACTGTTGCTGTATGGCATGCGCGACTGGGCCCAGACACGCGCCCTTGCGCGCCCGCGCGGCAGCACCCGGCCATCCGCGAGAACGTGACGGTCGTGCGCCGCGACATCAACGAGGAGCACGTGCTCGTGTCGTACTTTGTGCCGCACGGCGACTTTGACGTGGCCGACGTCCGTGCGCACCTCAAGAGCAAGCTGCCGTCGTACGCCATCCCGTCGCGTGCGTGCGCTGTGCTGCGCTGTGTGGGGGGGCGCGGCACGGCAGGCTGACGGTGGCGCGGCGCGACAGTGTTTGTGCCGCTCACGAGCATGCCGCTCACGCCCAACGGCAAGATTGACAAGAACAAGCTGCCCTTCCCGGACACGGCCGTGCTGCGCCAGCGCCAGGATGCCAAGGATCAGCCGTCGGCGTCAAGCAAGCCGCGCAACCAGCTCGAGACACGTCTTGTGCGCGCATGAGCGCGGCCGCCTTCATTTCTGACGGCGTGCTCGGCGCAGGCCGACATCTGGTGCTCCGTGCTCAACCTGCCGAGCATCAGCATCAACGACAACTTCTTCGACCTGGGCGGGCACTCGATCGTGGCCACGCGCGTCATCTTCCAGATGCGTCAGGCGCTCAAGGTCGACTTGCCGCTGATGCTGGTGCGGGGCGCGGCCGTGCTGCTGCCGGGGAGGCGCGTGGGCACTCACGCGACGTGCGCGCGAAGCTCTTTGACCACCCGACGATCGCGTCGATTGCGCAGGCGATCAAGGTCTTTGACGGCGACGTCGCGTTTGACGGCGAGCCGCTGCCCGCACCGGCGCCGCCCAAGTCCGGTGCGCCTCTGCCCGTAGTGTGCACACGTGGAGGCTGACGCCGGGCGCGGCGCGCAGTGGTCGACTGGGCCGCCGAGACCGAGCTCGACGCGTCCGTGACGACGCAGGGCAAGCCGCTCGTGTTCAACGTGCACCCGAAGCACATCCTGCTGACGGGCGCGACCGGTGCGTGTGCGGGCTCAGCGCGGCTCTTATGCTGACGCCGCCGCACGCAGGCTTCCTCGGCGCGTTCCTGCTCGAGGCCCTGCTGCGGCAGCACCCACAAGCGACCGTGCACTGCCACGTGCGCGCGCCGTCTGTCGAGCAGGCGTTTGCGCGCCTCAAGAAGAACCTGGCCGACCACCTGATCTGGTGCGCGAGCACGCTCGCTCGTTCGCGTGACGGTCGGGCTGACGCGCGGCCCGGTGCAGGGACGCGTCGTTTGTGAACCGCATCGCCGTCGTGCTAGGTGATCTCGGCAAGCCGCTGCTGGGCCTGTCGGCGCAGGAGTTTGAGACGCTCGGGCACAAGGTGCAGGCAATCTACCACAACGGCGCGATGGTGCGCGCAAAAGTGCTGCGGCCGGACGTGCTCTCACGTCGCGCCCGCGCGCCGCCAGGTGCACTGGGTCTTCCCGTACGACAAGCTCAAGGCGATCAACGTCAACTCGACGGTCGACTGCCTGCGCCTGGCCGCCGTCGGGCAGACGCTCTCGCCGGTGCACTTTGTTTCGTCGACGTCGGTCTTCGACGCGGACTACTACGTCGCGTTGGGCGAGCGCGTGAGCGAGAATGACGACCTTGCGGGCGGCGTGGGGCTCTCAGTCGGCTATGGTGCGCCGTGGCCGCTTGCGCGTGCAAGTCTGAAGACGCGTGTGGCCGCTGCCAGGGCAATCCAAGTGGGTCGCCGAGAAGCTGCTACTGAAGGCGCGCGCGCGCGGCTTCCCGATCACAATCACGCGGCCGGGCTACGTTGTCGGGCACTCGCAGACGGGCGGTGCGTGGCGTCGTCGTGCGCGCGCGACAAGAGCCACTAATGCCCTTCGCCTGCTCGCACCAGTTACCAACGTCGACGATTACATCTGGCGCCTGGCCAAGGGCTGTGCCGAGCTCAAGTAGTGCGTGCGCCGTGCCCTGCGCGTGCTCCGTGGCGCTGACGCGCATCGCGCCCAGCGTGCCCATCATGCACAACAGCGTCAACATGTGCCCGGTGGACTACGTCGCCAACTGGTGCGCGGCGCCGTTGCTGCTGCTGCTGCGCATATATATAGCGAGCTCACGCACGCGCGCCCCGCAGCATCGTGCTCATCGGCGCGTCTGAGTCGGCGGTCGGCAAGGCGTTCCACATGTCGAACCCGGACCGGTGCGCTTTCCGCCGCATTGACGCTCGCGTGCTGAGCCTGCGGCGCAGGTTCCGCTTCAACGAGCTGTTTGACCTGATGCGCGAGTACGGCTTCGACATGCAGTCGATCGAGTACGTCCAGTGGCGCCAGCTGCTCATGGTTCGCGCGCTTGTGTACGCCCCGTGCGACCGCCTCACGCGCCCCGTAGGACTACACCATGGCCTCGTCCGACAACGCTCTGTACCCGCTGCTGCACTACGTGCTCGACGACCTGCCGACCAAGTCCAAGGCGCCCGACCTGGACGCAACCAACACGCAGGTGCGCATCGTCGTTCGTCGTCGTCGTGTCGGCCCGTCGCTCAGCCACGCACGCGGTGTCCAGACGCTCATTGCCGGCACGGCCATCCGCTGCCAGTCGATGAAGGACGTGATGGGCGTCTACTTTAGGTGCGGCAGCCTCCACCGCTTTTGCCCGCTGTCTGACGCGCCGTGCGCCACGCAGCTACCTCGTGCAGAGCGGCTTCCTGTCGGCGCCGACGTCGGCCGAGCGCGCGCGCAAGCTGCCGAAGCTCGACGTCGACGCCAAGATCCTCATGCGCAGCGACCGCGGCCCGCGCTGACGGCGTGCTACTAGTGCCGCGCACACGAAAAGCAACACCCATTAGTGCAGTACCCCGTTTTTTCTTGGTTTTGTTTTTCACAGGCGGGTGCGACGCCGCTTTGTGCTGGGCTGGTCGTCCGCGTCGGCGGCGGCGGGCGCGGCAGGTGCAGTGGCCGGCTCGACCTCGGCCGCGTCGTCTCCATCCTCGCCGGCGGGGCGCTTGCGCAGCCCTGAGGGGCGTGCACGCGTCAGCAATGCTGCACGCACCGGCGCGCGCGTGCACATACCTTTCATCTTCTTCGTCGCGAGGCGTGTGAGGTCCTGCCGCCCGAGGTGAATGCGCCCGTACGTCTTGCCGAGCACGTCCGTCTCCTTGTTCTTCTCCTTCTTGGGCTAAGCAGCGCACCACGCGCGGCTGAGCTGCACCGCACCGCACGGCAGCGCCAACGCACTTTGAGCTCGCGCGGCTGCTTCATCGCCTCGCGCATGACGTCGGGCGCGGCGACCTTGTGTCTCCGCCACTGCGCCGGGAGTGAGGGCCAAGCGCTGCATGCCACGGTAACGCACGGTCAGGTCGATCGACGGGCCCATCTCGAGCAGCTCGACGCGCGGCAGGCGTGTCCCCGAGCGCAGCAGCTGCAGCGTGTACACACGTAGGTAGATCTTGCCGGCGTCGTCGGCGGTGATCGAGACGACGTGGTCGATCGCCTTGAGGTTGATGCTCTCGAGCGTCTCGCCGCGGAAGAAGTCTGGCGGCCGGCGCTGCGTGCGTCAGCAAGCTTTGCGACGGCGCTCAGCGCGCACCGAGGAAGAAGCTCTTGAGCTGCATGTACTCGTCTTTCTGGTCAAAGAGCTGCCCCTGGAAGAGCACGACGTGCCGCGCGCCCTGCGCACACTTGTCACCCTGCGTGCCGGGTCAGTTGTGCGCGCGTGCGATGGTGTTGCAGCGCACGCGCCTTAAACGCGCTGATCGGCTGGTAGCGATCGATGCCGAGTTCAAACATGTCGAGCAGATTGTGGTCGAAGAAGCGGCCGAGGACGAGGTTGTGCGGGCGCTTCTTGTTGTGTGAGACCATGACAAACAGACCGCAGTCGTTGCGGCGCGAGAAGAACTCGAGCGACGACGCGTCCTGCACGTTCTCCTTCGTGAGCGGGCAAAATCGGGCCAAAAGGACGCGGGCGGCGCGCACCTCGAACGGCACGACCTCGTTGCGCCGCTGGAAGAGGATCGCATGCGGCTTCTTGAGCAGGTACTGCGGCGCGCGCGGTCACCCACGGCGCCGCACACACGGCCCGATGTGGCCCGCACCAGGTCCTTGAGCACGCCAGCGCAGACCTCGCTCGTGTGCAGCCCGCGCAGGAACAGCGCGCTCTTGGCGCCCTCGACGACCTTGGGCTCGCGCTTCTCGAGCGCGCGCTTGGCGCGGTGCGTCTTGGGCTTGGTCGTGCGCAGCAGCATCTGCCGTGTGATGTGCGCGCGCGCGCGCGATGTGAGTGCGCCACGTGGCGCGGCACGCCACCCGGCATGCTTGCCGTCTGGGAGAAAAGTGCACCGTCCCCGCTGTCCATCAATCCTCAACCGAGTGTGCGCTAGCATAGTAGGCCATGGCGTTCGTGGTGCGTGAGCGCCAGATGCGCGCACCATTGGCGGGGTCGCTCACGGCGCGCGCGCGCGCGCAGATTGGGCGCGTCGAGGCCGGCGTCGCGACGCTGCTGGCGCAGGACATGCGTGTGCTCGAGTTCCCCGCTGTGCTGCTGCCGCCCGACGCGTGCGAGGGCAGCGTCGTGCGCGTTGCGGTTACGCACAACGACGAGGACGACCAGCGGTGCGCGCGCGCGTGCATCGGGGGCGCGGCCGGGGCTGATGGCACCGGTGCGTGCGCAGACGCCTCACACGCTTCCGCGTGCTGCAGGACTCGATCCTGCACGGTGCGAGCGCGTGGTGCGCGTGCCATCGCCGCACCTGACACGTGCGCGCCGCGGCGTCAGACTACAGCCGGCTGCCGACGTGGAGCGGCGTCGTGGCGCGGCCGGCGCACCTGATGGCCGTGCTTACGTGGCACCCGCCGACGCTCCACAGCGCGCAGCCGCGCGCGATCCGCGTCTACGTCAACCGCGTGCTGCAGCACACGCTCGCGACGGACGCGCGCATGGTCAAGCTCGTCGGCCTCGCGCCCAGCACGGCGTACGACGTTCAGCTCGTCCTGCACAGCTCCGCGGGCGTGTCGACGCACGCGCTACAGATCCGCACGAGCGCCCCGACCGACCTAGGCACGCTGCACCTCGCGTTCTACGCCAAGTCGACCGAGGAGCTCAGCGACTGGCAAGTGCTGGCGCAGCGCGCGGGCGTCGCCTTCTCGTCGACGATGACGGCCGACCAGACGACGCACCTGGTCACGTCGCGCACGAGCGGGTGCGTTTGCGTCGCGCCGCGTCGCGTCGCAGAGCACAAACGCAGATCTGACGGCCGGCCGCGCAGCGACCGCATCGTCACGGCAGTCAAGCACAACATCGCCGTCGTGTCGCCGGCGTGGCTGGCCGAGGCCTGTGTCAAGCGCGAGCTGCCGCCCGTGCCGCCTCAGCCGAGCGCGACCAGTGTGTAATCATGTACAGCAACAGCCTGGCGGGCGACGACGGGCACAACGGGGTGGGGGAGGTTGGAGAGGGAGGGCCCACAGACAAGGGAGACGCACGCGCGGTCCGCAGCGCTCAGCCCGCGCGGAAGAGCAGGAAGGCCAGCTGCCCGACGTAAAAGTACGCAAAGTGCTTGCTCTCGTGGCTCACGTACGAGCCAAAGTTGCGGCCGACGACGCAGTGCCACGTCGGCTGGTGCTTGCGGTCAAACTCCTTCTTGATGTACGCGGCGATGTCCTTCTCGACCGTGTACTTGGCGATGGCCTGGTATGCCGTCTCGACCGCGTCCTTTTTTTTCCGCGCGCCGCGCGCGTCACGCCACGCCCATGCGCCCGCGCCGGCGCGCGCCCGGCACGCACCTGCTGCATCTCGTCCGACATGTCGGCGTTGCGGATGACCGCCTTGTGCTGCTCGGCCATGGCAGCTGCAACTCTGCCGCTGATGTCAGTCGAACGAGCGAGCAAACGCTCACACGGTGCGAAGGCGGGCGCGTGTGTTTCCGGGGGGAGGGGG